>JAGKTI010009905.1:8460-24263 GCA_018397915.1 Birgus latro
GTTCAAGGACAGTGGGGAGGCCATTCCTCCCACTCCACTTCCCAAGCCTGGGAGACCTCGTAAGACAATCTTCAGGACCTGTCAGCTGATCTCAAGGCAAGTTAGCAAGGATCCAAGGCTAACAGCACGGGATTTAAAAGAAAAGAACCCACAGTTGCTGTCAGATGTGTCTGTCAGAAGTGTGCAGCAGCTGTTGCATGACGATCTGGGCTACAGAAGTTTTTGTGCTCGTAAAAAACCATTGCTAACTGCACTTCAGAAGAAAAAGAGAGTAAATTTTTGTAAGAAATATCTTGCCTGGAGTGAGGAGCAATGGAAAACTGTGCTTTGGAGTGATGAGTCAACATTTACTGTCACTGGTACTCCTTCATCACGAGTGTACCGCAAACCAGGCAGTGACCCCCTGGATCCTAAGAACACTTCCAAGTGTGTTAAATACCCAGCCTCACTCATGGCTTGGGGCTGCTTTACATATTATGGTGTTGGTAGCTTGGTAATTCTACCTGCAAATGAAAAAGTGGACCAGAACAATTATTTGGAGCTCTTATGTGATGTTTTAAGTGACTCTTTTGATAAAACCAAGGCAAGAGTATTTATGCAAGATTCTGCCCCTGCACATGTTGCAAAGTCAGTGAAACTGGCTAACAGACTGTGAGGTTCCCTTTATTCGAGATTGGCCCGGAAACAGCCCAGATATCAATCCCATTGAGAATTTATGGGCACACATGAAGCGGCAGCTGCGTAGTATGGACACATCATCTTTGCCTAAACTTGAGGCTGCAGCTATGGAGCAGTTTTAGTCCGTCTGTTCTGCATAACTACGCCATCAGTCTCCCCAGACGCCTTAAGAAGATAATAAAGGTGAAGGGGAATGCCAGTAAATACTAAATTCAATGGTAAGTGTTAATTTATTTGTTTCTCCTTGCTAACCACAAGAATGTTTTCTTTTTTTAAGATGGCGTCAACACTTTCCGCGCCTACTGTATATATATAATATATATATATATATATATATACATACAGTTAAAGTTCATTAATCCAAGTGGCAGTGGACCGAGAATCATTCGGATTATCAGATTTTTCGTGTTTTTGGATAGGACCCCTAAGACACTTAATTTCATGTTTAAACTGAAATTTTACTGAATGGATCACTTTTCTTTCATTCTTAATACAATATGGCACATATTAACATTACTTTATGCATTACACAAATTTTTTATGTAATGTATTACTGAAGACACGAATTGTAATTGGTAATTTAAGAGATGTTATGGGTCGTTTAACTCACCAGTAATGAATAGTGTTGAAAACAGCAGTTGTAGGCAGGTAAATCCAATTAGAGAGAGTAAGTCTAGGGTTAATAATAATATGCACATATTGTAAAAGCACAAAAACTTAATACAAATAACTGTGGAAAATTCCTTAAACCTACAGTACATATCCAAAAGTTATCGGTTGTTTATGAGGAGTTGCCAATCCATGCACAACCTGATCCATGACCACACTGCTCGGCACTTCAGCGCATTTGGCACCCAGTTTGATTTTTTTAATTTTTTTTATTATTATTTTTTTTGTCAGCCTTCTTCAAAAATTCGGATTATTGTGATTTTCGGATTATCAGTGTTCGGATTAATGAACTTTTACTGTATATATTTATATGTACACAGTACAGTATACCATATAGAAAGTCCTCTTTGTTGCGTTGCTTGTCCTCAAAAGTTTACAGAAAAATGACCTACTACAGTACCTAAAAGGCTGATTTTCTGCACTAATTTTCCTCAGTTTACAATTTCAGTTGCTTGGACATATGGTACTTCGAATATTCTGAAAACATCAATCATGAGGACTTACTGTTCTGCACTTCATAATGAAACACTGTACTACATTTATGAAAATACAGTATTGTATATCTTGGACACTATACTGGTTTGTACAATACAGCAGAGTACAATGCCTTTAACAGACTACAGTGTTATGTATTAAACAATCCATTAACCATTTCAGTCTGACAACATGCTTTCTGTTGTATTCTTGCCATCTCCAAGTGGTTTTAGTTAGCCTATGAAAGACTTTCTGAACTAGAAGAGTTAGATATAGCCTTTGAACTAGGAGGGTTAGATATAGCCTCAACCAACCTTATCAGTAACCTAAGTTGAATAAATATAATCTGCTGGTAGCAACAATGAAATGCATGATACATTATCAGACTGAAGGGGCTACTACACAGAGCTGTGATGGAATGGGCTAACAACCACTGTCAGAATCAGCAAAGCTGAGAGAGGCCTTAATTGTGCACTGCCATTATCTATCTATCTATTTACAGCCAAATGTCATAATCCCATATGGGTGGCTGAGTGTCTTTGAGTTATTTGTTTTACAGGAAGGGGAACTAACCCTCTGCCAACCCACTTGTTGACACATAAGGAACACTTGGGTTAGCTATATGGTTATCACCCAGCATTGTAAATGGTTTCCTGGCTTATAGGAAACCATTTGGCATATCACTCAATGTAAAGCCACCTGAAAATGAAAAAAAGAGTAATACAAAAGAGAGGAAAGATGGGAGAAACAGGAGGAGAAGAGGGCAGACACAGAAAAAGAATGATAAAGGTGAAGGAAAAAGTAGGCAGCATTACATCAAGAGTGTGGAAGATGAACTGCCATCATCATCATTACTGTATTTCTTATTTATTTGGTCTGGTACTGTCTTACATTTATTCTTGCTATCTCCAGACAATTTTATTTGGTTTAGGAGCTGTTTTTCTACCTGGAAGTTTTAGATATTGCCTTCATTACCCCCTTTAATGAGACACATTTCCTAAACTGGATAGAAAACAAGGAGCAGCTACTAATACTACAGTACTAATACTAGTGTTGGATGAAGGAGGATGGATGTTCTTGAGGCATTCTGTGTAGTGTTGGGAGGTTGTTTGTTAGGTTTCTTTGTGGTGGTCGTGCAACACAGTTACATGGTTGTGATGGATCCTGTGCTGAAGCAATGAATTGTGTACTTGTGTCCTCAATTGGGAATAGTTTCTTTGTGCAGGTCTACATGATCCTTTTAATGATAATTTAATTCCTGGAATGTGAGGGGTATGAATGATGATGTGAAAGAGAGAGAGATTGTACAGGTGCTTGAGAGTGCGAAAGTGGATATATGTGGAATAACTGAACCTAAATGACGAGGTGAGAGTGTGAGGGAATGGGAATATGGATGGGGTATATGCGCCGGAGTGGGTGAGAATGAGAGGGCGAAAGAGGGAGTGTGTACTGTTGTGAGCAACAGGTGGAAGGAGAATGTGAGAGAGTATGGATCAGTTGGGTCAAGGATTGTGTGGGTAAGAGTGAAAGTTGGACTACAAGTGTGGGCAATTGTGTGCGTGTATGCGCCAACGCAAGATCGTGTAAGTAGAGTGAGAGAAGAGTTTTGGACAAATGTGGAAGCCTGCTTGGAAAAGTTTGAAAGGAATGAGAGAGTGTTTCTGATTGGAGATATGAATGGAAAAGTAGGGAATGAGAAGGTGGATGGAGTGGTTGGTGAGTGGGGTGTGCCTGCAGAGATGGATGAGAATGGCAGTGCTTTAGTGGACATTTGTGCTGGGAGGGGGTTGGTGGTAGTTAATACCCTCTTCAGGCACAAAATGATCCATAGGTATACATGGCGAGTGGTGAGAAGAGAGGCCGGTGGAATGAATTAACAGAGGGCAATGATTGACTATGTGTGTGTGGATGAAAGGATGAGATGATGTGTAATGGATGCAAGAGTATATAGAGGTTGGGGGAATGGACTTTCTGACCACCACTTGGTGGTGGCCAGAATCAAAATCCACTCAAGGTGGAGGAAGAGAAGAAGGGAAAGACAGGAGGAAGTATTTGTTACAAGGAGGGTAGAAAATTTACAAGAGGATGGAATAAAGGCTGAATATAGAAGGGAAGTGGAGGAGGGGCGATTGGGTAAATATAGATTGGAGCGGATGGGGGACGTGGAGGGTGTGTGCAAGGTATTCACAGAAGAAATCTGTGCAGGATGTGAGGTGGTGTGTGGGGTGAAGAGAAGATGAAAGGGGGTTCAGGGAACAGCATGGTGGACTGAAGAGGTGAGAGAGGCTGTGGCACAAAAGAAGAAAGCATATAATGAGTGGATGAGGAACAGGGGCAATTAAGAAGCTGAGAGACGGACGAGAGAGTTATATGTAGTGAGGAGGAGAGAGGTGAAAAGATTAGTAAGAGAGAGTAAGAAGAGAGTGGATGAGGAATTTGGAAGGAATTTGAGTGCAAAGTGGAGGGAATGTAAGAAAATGTTCTGGAAGGAGGTAAAGAGAGCTAGACAGGGTGCCAACGAAGTCAGTGGGGGTGTGAAAGATAAAAATGGTAGATTACTAGTGGAGAAGGGAGAAAAAGTAAACATATGGAGAGAACACTTTAATGAACTGTTGAACATAAAGAATGAAACTAATGCAAGTATAAGTGGCTGGGGAATGGCAGGGAGAAGGAGGGTTGTGAGAAGAGAGGAAGAAATCACCAGGATGGAAGTGGTGGAAGCAATGAAGAAAGTTAAAATGGGGAAAGCCCCAGGAATTGATGGAGTGTGTGGTGAAATGCTGAAGCATGGGGGAGAGATAGTAATAGAATGGATGTGGAAGGTGTGCAGATTGGCTTTGGAGGAAGATAGAGTCCCGGAGGATTGGAAGTCAGGTATAATTATTCCTCTGTACAAAGGAAAAGGGGAAGAAGCAGTGTGTGGTAATCGTAGGAGCATTTGCCTTCTCAGTGTAATAGGAAAAATATATGGTAGGATACTTATTGACAGAGTTAGAGAAATTACTGAGGAATTAGTTGGTGAAGAACAAGGATGTTTTAGGAAGGGAAGAGGTTGTGTAGACCAGATATTCATTCTTAGATCCTTAGTGGAAAAGTTTCTAGAGAAGGGCAAGAAGCTGTATGCAGCCTTCATGGATCTGGAGAAAGCATATGACAGGGTGGATAGACAAGGTTTGTGGAAGGTATTGAGAATATATGGAGAGGATGGGAAGTTGTTGAAGGCAGTGAAGAGTATGTATGAGGGTGCTAAGGCTGCAGTGTGTGTGGATGGCAAACTGAGTGAATCTTTCCAATTGAAGGTTGGATTGAAACAAGGATGTGTCATGTCTCCATGGTTGTTCAATCTGTATATGGATGGGGTTATAAAAGAGATACAAGGTCAGGCAGTGGATGTTGGAGCGGCCCTTGTGGGAGAGGGCAGTGTTTGGAAACTCCCTGTACTGTTGTTTGCAGATGATACTGTGTTGTTGAGTGAAGACGAAGGGGAGCTGCAAGGCTTGGTAGATGAGTTTGGGAGAGTGTGTAGGAAACGGAATCTAACGGTGAATGTGGGGAAGAGTAAAGTGATGGTCTTCGAGAGAAGTGAAGCCAGTGAGTGTACAGTGAGATTGGATGGGAAGGAAATGGAGAGTGTGAGTGAATTTAAGTACTTGGGCAGTGTGATGAGTAAGGATGGTAGTCTGGAGGGTAAAGTGCTCGAAAGGGTACAGCAGGGAAGGAAGGTTGCTGGTTCATTGAAAGCAGTGATAAGAAACAGGGAGGTGAGCATGGAAGTGAAAAAGTTGTTACATGACAGTATTGTGATACCAACTCTGACATATGGAAGTGAAGCTTGGACCCTGTTGGAAGGACAGAAGTCAAGAGTGAAAGCAGTGGAAATGAGTTATTTGAGAGGAGCATGTGGAGTCACATGGAGAGACAGATTAACAAATGAGGAAGTGAAGGAGCTTTGTGGTGTGGTTGAGGACGTGATGGGAAGCGTTAGGAGAAACACGTTAAGGTGGTTTGGGCATGTGGAGAGGATGGAGAGTGAAAGATTGATGAGGAGAGTGTATGTGAGTGAGGTGGAGGGGGCGAGAGGGAGGGGGAGGCCGAGGATGAGATGGAGGGATGGAGTGGAGAGGTATATGAGAGAGGGGGGTGTAAGTTGGGAGCGTGGTGGTGAAATGGCAGGGGACAGAGTGACATGGAGGCGATTTGTTTGTGGCCACCCCGTTCGGGACTGAGGCGTATGGCAATAGATAGATAGTTATCTTTTAAAGCTTTGTTTGGTGGTTTTTAAGGTTTTCCCTGTTTGTGGCTAAGGTGTGGGCCTACAGTGGGCACACATTTGGATGAAATGTTTATAAACTTTTTCTGTCATTCTTTCTGCTGCCCAAAGGTTATGCCTGTGCATATTTTCAAGGCATTAAGTTCATGAGTTGCCTTTGCATTTGTGTTGATAATATCATGTGTTTACCTTAAGTACAGACTCCACAAAAGAAACTGACCACACAGAGCATAATATAAAGAAAAATCACACTCCAGGGAATATAATAATGATGCAGACAAAACTATAGGTGGGGCACTCACCATCCACTCACTTGATGTAGTGCTCCTCTTGGGTTTCTGCCCTTTCCTTTCATCCTCTTCGGTCTTTCTTTCCTTCATTCTTTCCTCGTCCTTCTGCTACGGGTGACTTTACACTCCCTCTTCTGTCTTTCTCTCCTTCATTCTTTCCTCTTCCCTCTGCCTGTGGGTGACTCTACACTGAGTGACAAGCCAAATGTTTTCCTGTACACCAGGAAACCATTTACTATGCTGGTTGGTAACCATATAACCAAATTTTGGTGCCTGGTGGTTTAGTGGGTAAAAAATCCGTTCCAATCGGATTGAGCAGGTGAAGGTTTATATCCAAGGGATGGTTGGGGTTTATTGCTCGCATACTGCCACTCAGGGATGAGTGAGGCTGGTCATTCTTATCTTAAATGTCAGGACCAACTTGCCTAGCCCCAGGCTCCTATGCTCCTCATGGGGCAATGTAGGATTGGATGATGGATGGTTGGATGGATGGACAAAACTATGCAGCATAAGTGCAATCTAATACCTGGTCATATTGTTCTTGGCTAAAATCACAAACTTGAAGTGTTTGGATGTGCTGTCTGCTATAGTTTGGAAGTACAGTATTCTGCATTCTTCTCCTTGACCCACATGTAGCAAACCTCATCCATACAGTGAGGCACTGACAAGGTGTTGCATGTTATTTGTCCTTCATATAATTCCATGCATTTTTTATGGGATTTAAGTCCAGAGTGTTACCTGGCCTATCCAACACTTCAGTGTCATAATCCGAGAGGAATTTCATAACCCTTTTTGTTTCGCGACATGGTGCAGAGTCCTGCATATACATGTAATGTGTGCACCCATGAATGTCCATAAAATTGAAGGAGATCGTTGTCCTGTACCTTCATATACTGATCAGCATTCAGTGTCATGTTTTTAGAAAGGAAGCAGAGGCCTCCCCTGCCCACTTTCCCACTAAAACAACCCACACTATTACTGTGTTTGACTAATGCTGCGAGGCCTCCTTACCTGCCTAATGTGAGGTACTCTCATCAGAGAACATTGCCCTCCTTCAGTCTTCTGAGGTCAAAGCTTTGTATTTTCTTGTAAAGTCAAGGGATTTCTGGCATATTTATTTGGTCAGAACTGGTTTCTTGGCTGCAAAGCATGTTGGCAGGATCAGGTCTTTCTGCAGCTAGTGCTGGATGGTGCAGAAAGAAACACGTTGTAGGAGCTTGGGACAATTAACCTCGAGATGTGCAGCCATAATAACAGGAGTTTTAAGCCCCTCCTGCCATAGAAGATTGTCTGTAGCTTTCATTGTAATGAGTTTTCATCTTGGATGAAGTCTTCTTGGCAGAACATTTGGTGGGAGGCCAAGGGCACCCTCTTCACTGACCACCGTGACCATCTGGTTCATTGTGCTGTTTCTTTGGAAGGGACGGTCTCCTGCTTCCAAGCAAGAATACAGACCTTTTCCTCATTCGTTAGATCAGTAGCACACATATCTAATCACTAGAGTGCAGACAACAGCATCAAAAATGGCAGGAAGCAATATCCAAGGGTTCTGGCTTGAAGTGAAATCTGCAGTACTCTCCAACAGCTCAGCTAATGAGTGACTGAGTTAGACTGCAACACATCATTCACTTGAAGCAAGCCTAGAGGAAAGCCAGAAGTCACCAGACAGAAATCAACCTGAGAGTATGGCATGCATTGGAATAGGAACAGGCTGCACCTGGCCATTGTATTTTTGGGCAGAATGGCCAGTTTCTTTTGTAGAATCTGAGTCCATAAAGTCTGGGATGTCTCTCAGCTTAAACCATACTCTTTAAGCTTTAATTGAATATAATTTGTATTCTTGACTGCATGTTTTAGTGCACATACTAGCCTATACATAACTAAAGACCTCATTGGAGCAAAAAATTTACATGGAGGAGTTCAGGGAGCTGCTGTCTCTCCTGACATTGAGAGGACTCTCCCTACGTGCTAAGGGGTCTTTGTATGCAGCATGTGTTAGGACTGTAATACTGTATGGTAGTGAGACCTGGGCAGTAGAGGGAGAGGATATTCGCAGACTCAAACATACAGAAATGATAATGATTAAGTGGATGTGCAATGCGTCCCTGTGTGCAAGGCCTGGGGGGGCTAGGCTTACGATAGAAGAGTGGAGAGGTAGGATGGAACTGGAGTGTACTGGTGTTCTGATGAGGAGAGGTAGATTGAGATGGTTTGGGAATGTGGAGAGGGTGGGAGATGATAACTGGGTGCAGCAAGTGAGAAGCATTAATATTGGGAGCAGGGTTGCGAGGGGTAGACAGAGAAAGACGTGGAACCAGGTCATTAAGTGTGACTTATTTTGCTTATTTCACCCTTCTGTCCATCTCAGTGTCACATAAATCATTCTAATACACTCAGCATAGGTAACATACAAAAGAATATTAACCATCCATATTCAAAAATAAATTGCTAAGGAAGAGGTGCTAGGAAGCCACCATAACCAGTAAGAATATGGGCCTTTGGGAGTGAGACTGAGAAAACTGTTGGAAAAGGCAGACCAGATGTGGTATGGATGAAGAAAGTGGAACTGTTTAATGGTGAGAAAAGAGAAAGAGGAGTATCTGACAAAGTGAGAGAGTTGGGTGAGGATAAATTAGCCTGGAGGTGGTTCTCTCATGGCCATCCTCTGCTGGGGGGTTCCTGGAAGGTAGCAAGGCATCAAAGATTACAGTGACAATGATAACATTGAATTGCTGTTGTTCAGATTCCATTACTGTCATGTACATAGCACATCTATCTGTCTATCTATAGCCACATGCCTTAATCATGCAAGGAGTGGTCACAAACATATCAATCTCCCTGTCATTTGCCATTGCTGCCCTCTCTCCAACTCACATCCCTCTCTCTCATTCTTCCATCTCATCCTCAATTGTCCCCTCCCCCTCCTCTCCTCCACCTCACTCACATCACTCTTCTAGCCAGTCCCTCATTCTCCACTTGAAACAAGACATCAGCATGTAGAGCTCCTGAGGATATAGTGACTTCACCATACAAACCACTGAATAAAACTTAAAATTAGATATGAAATAAACAATTTGTGTACTGTATTTACACATATTCAAAACAGTCATGCTGCAAACAAACCTAGTCATCATCATCATCATCATCATCCTGACCCTGTTTTGCCAGCTGATAATGCCTGAAGTAGCTATAATTAAAACTACTAAAAAGTAAAAAATATGCAGTAACATCTCTTAGTTAATAAGACTAAGAGGATTTGAAGGCATGCTAGAGGTGAAGCCTATTTCAGAAAATGCTAAAAATTATTACAGTATATGATGATGATAAAACAGTAATCTATCTAGAGCCAGACACCTTAATCCCATAAGAGGTGGCCACAAACAGGTGGGTGGGGTGGTGGTCGAATCAGTTGAGTTGGCCTGCAGTCATAATGGACCCAGGTTTGAATCCCCGCTGGGGCAGGGAACAATTTAAGGATTTGAATATCATTAAAGCAGAGTTTACTGATCTACCAGATGACCTGCTGACTTATCAAAAAAATACCCCCACTAATACCAATACACTAGTCCTGTATGAGACAGCCCTAGTATGTATTCAATATGGACGGTGGGTGTTAGTGCCAAAGTGGTGACGTGGAGATGTGTAAACGTAGGAGGACTACTGGGCCATGGTAATGGGCTATGAAGCCTATGCCCAGAGTTTAAAAAAAAAGGGGGGGGGGGCTCCATGTCACCCTGTCCCCTACCATTTCACTGCCCTCCCCCCAGCTACCAAACCCCTCTCTCATAAACATCTCTACTCCATCCCTCCATCTTCATCCTTGGTCTCCCCCTCCATCTGCCTCCACTTTACCTCACTCACATACTCTCTCCTCATTAGTCTTTCACTCTCCATATGGCAAAACTACCTCAATGTATACCATCATCATCATCTGGACCTCCCTTCTCACCCTAGGGCAGGGTGAGGAATAGCAACTTCCAAACAGCCAAAGTTTGCCCAATTCAATAGGCCATGCTTCCATTCACTCATCATTCATGCCCTTAAAATCCTCACTCCATTAGATGGACATTGTATAAAATAATAATAATATATCAGTCTGGTCTTTTCTTTCCCAAAAGTACAATTCTTCATAAGTAATTTACTAATTCTCAAAACATGTTTACATGTTTTGCTTACACCTTTAAAATTACAAGAGCTGCAACATTATCCATATAAAATACAAACTTCATCTGCATAAATGGCAGCAACACTTGTACACACCCAATAAAACTTCTTACCCAAGACTGTAGCTTCCTGAGAGGAGAAAGACTCCTTACAACATTCAACAGAAATTGCAGAATATTATTTAATATTTAATAATGGATTAACAGAGCTGAACACATGTATGATGACATTAAATCTATTCCATACTTGAAGTGTTCTGTCAGATACACAACACATTACACAAAAATGTTATTTTGTGCTGAAGATTACTTTTGTGTGTGTGTGTGTGTGACGAAATCTCTAGTTAATCTCAATACAGCGATAATACAGAAAAGGGATTCTATATACATAACAATCCCAGATATCCATTATCCAGATAACCAGGATTATCAGACAACCAGGAAAATTCATGGACTGGCAAATATGAGTATATAAATAAAAATATTAGTGTGCGCCACTATGAATGCCCGCCTCTGCACGAGATAGTCATGTGTCACATGAGACTGAATGTAGTCAGGTGACTTAAAGTGAAGACATTTCTGGTCAAGGTCATTTCCTAGTTACTCCTCTTCCAAACCCTCCTCCCCCCTCTTTCCCCTCCTCTAATGCATTCACCCTCCATACCTCCACAAATCACCAGTCTGCTTACTGCTGCCAGTCAGTAAACAAGCACTCTCGCTGTTGTACAGTGGTGGCGATTTGTACACTCCATGATTCCTCAAATGCAAACTAGACAAGTACATTGTGTTCACCTTGAAACAGAAGCTGGACATATGCAACAGACTTGAAAAAGGTGAACATAAGACACTCATAGCAGAATTTAACATAGGAAATTCCATGACTTTTTATATCAAGTCCCAGGGACCTAAGCTCATGGAATTTTTCATGAAAAGCAAGACAAATCCCATACAAAAAAAAGGAATACTCTTCATCAGCCAAAAATGTGTGGTACTGGTACGTTTTTTTACCTAATGAACTGACTCTAACTACCCACGTGCTTGCAGTATCTTACGGTACTGTGGTAAGTCCATTTTGTTAAATATTAGTCATTATTTTATTGACAAGAACATGTAAAAACAAATTAGAGAAATAAATTGAGTATTTTTTGGTGAACTGATGATTTGGAAAGAAGTGGTGTAAGTAAAATTTTCATGACTCCCTCGTTCACAGTTGCATATACAGCCACGACCCACCTACTTCTTCCTCACCTGACTGCTGTCGCTCCGCCTCTTACTCATCACTCAGCTGTCTTGCAGATAAAATAAATATGTAGGAATTGCAAGCACAGTAATTTTATCCAACAAAACAAACCTTCATTTCTGTCAGCTAGATTTTATTTTCTCTACTGGTGCAAATGCATTCAAAGATGAATTTTATGCACCTCAGAAAATGGACTTGCACTAATGCAAGACTCTCCAATCAAATGTATTACAACTATTGGGTGTGTTTAAGAAGAGGTTATGTTTCAATGGTATCTGTTAGTGAGGACCTGGATACAAATGGTACTGTATATACTGTAATGATATAGCCAATGTACATTATAAGAATATACTGTACATCAGATATCCGAGAAAAACTGGTAACCGGGAAGGTACTGTATATTCCCCAAGCTTCCCTCTCTCTCTCATTTTTTTAATGTATCCGACTCTGGGCAAAGACTTCAAGGCCTATCCCAAGGCCCAGTAGCCCTCCTACACTCCTCCACATGTCACCACTTCGCACTAACACCCACTGTCCATACTGAATACAAGCCAGGGCTGTCTCATACAGGACTGGTGTACTGGTAATAGTGGGGGTATTTTACGACATGTTGGCATTTCTTCTGGTAGATCAGTAACGTCTGCTTTTATGAAAGTCAAATCCTAACCGGGATTCAATTCTGGGTCCATTAGGACTGCAGGTCACCTCTACCAATTCAGCCACCACCCCCAGATTGTACTGTAACTTGCTGTTGTTGCTGCCTAACCAGAGTCTGTCTTGCCAAGAAGAGCAGTCAACAACAGGGAAGCAACTGCTGCTGTGAAGCTGTCCTGCAAGTACAGTACAGTACATAAATAATGCAGGGAACCAGTGCACCCTATTGATGTACTGCGTCTCACTAGGGCTTGACCAGGGTTCTTCCCATGACAGTGTGCAAGGAAATATGAGGAGGTTTAGCTCTGGGTAAGATGATGCAGCTGCTCCACCCAGGGTGCACAGCCCCACCATGTGTAGGCTCCTCATCAGCACCACTCCATATAACTAAAAGCCTTTTGCTGTGACTACATTCAGTGACAAAATCTAGTTAATCTCATCAGTAATGGGAAAAATTACTTCAAATGGCTAAACAAACACTGAGAATGCAGTGATTGTGCTGGACCCTGCCTCACCTGGTCTAATGGATCCTATAACATCTGTATTTCTTTCTCTCTTGCAGGCATGTACACAAGCATGCGCTTATATATGTACACACACAACAGTTTCTGACTTCTCATGTGTACTGTTCAATATGAACTCTTGTTACCCTCTAATGATGTTCTGGTACATTAATTTCATAATACAGAATCTATCTATCTATTGCCAGAAACCTTAATCCCGTAAGGGGTGACCACAGACAAATCACCTCCATGTCGCCCTGTCCCCCGCTGTTTGCTGCCCTCCCTCCAGCTCACACTCCCTCTCTCATGTACATATTCACTCCTACCCTCCACATTAATTAATACAGCATACATCATACTAAGTGACATACTATATAAATTATCCAAAGCTAATATGTACTGCTGGACTATGTTTACACTTAAAATTCCATAAAATATTCAGTACACAAAATTACATCTTGCTTAGAACACAAACATAATTATTTCTTGACAGCCCGAGTGCCAAATATCGTGCTTCCAACTCTCACATTGGTGCTGCCAACATGAATCTGAAAAAAAAGATCACAACCTTTACTTTTTATCAACTGATGTTGTTGCTGTTGTTTTACACAGGTCTAGGTGGCTGACAGCCATCAACCACGGGTACAAAACTGCTTCTGTGGAGCGATCCTACAAGTACAGTATGTATTATGCAGTAATACCTCGATATACGATACCCCTAGATGCGACACCCTGGCTTAACAATGGGGGTAGAATTACCACAATACCCCGTCTAACGATGGCCAAACCCAGGTCCAACAATGGGTTTTGATTTTTTTTAACAATCTTGATGATATTTTTGACTAAAATTGTGTGTTTAGTTTGATTCATAAACTGTACTTAAACATAGGTTAATGTGTTTTAGCCACAGGTGGGGCAAACATTGTCATTTTGGGGTACAGCTTGATTTTTTTCCAGACTTACATTTGACAATTTTCAGATTTTATTTGTTTGTTTTAGTCAGTTATTTACAGTTAACTTCTTGACAGCTGTTAGGCCATTTAGACTGGTTTTAAACTTGTTTTTGGGCTCATTTGGGTGGGTTTTGGGCTTGGTTTGGGGGGAAACCCAAGACTGGTAAACGCTCCACATTACTTTACGTTAAAAGAACGCCGATATACAATATCTCACCTAACAATGGGGTCTTACCTAACCAAATACATCGTTAAACCAGGGCATGCCTGTGTGTGTGTGTGTGTGTGTGTGTGTGTGTGTGTGTGTGTGTGTGTACAGTAAATACTCATTTTTCGCTGTTCTGATGTTCTGCCAAAACATCACGAAACGTGAAACGACGAAGTGTGAAGTTAAGAAATAGATGGGCGTTCCAGTGGGACAGCTACCTTACCCTATCAAAGTCCTATAACACCAAACAGGCCCTACCCAAAATTAAATATGGAGTGTTTACTAGTTGCTTATACAGCATAACACAATAAACATGTACCTGAAATGACATTAGAACTGTTATCAGAGCTGCAACACCAAAAATCCTTACCAGAAATAAAGTAAACATTGGCATGAGTGGCAGGTGAAGGTGTGTTGAGGGTGGATGGACTAGTTACTAGGTGACATGGGCCTCTCTGGGGAAGCCCTATCACCTAAGCCAAAGCCCTCAAAGTCAAATTCTGGCTCCAGCAACTCCACTTCCTCTCTGTCCACTTCTCCTCCTTCATCCTCCTCTCCTGTCACATCTAAGTCTTGCATAATAGCAGCCACATTCTGTGTCACATTAAAAAATCGTGTGATCCTGGCTTGTCTCTGCTCCAGTATGTTTCTGTTGTAGACTGCCATCACTTGAGACTTCAGATCATTCAAGGTGGATAGGATCTGGGTAGCCTCAGGCATAGTCCCGGTGTATGTCTCGAAGGTTGTTGCCGTGTCGGTTATGGTGGACAGGCTGTGAGACAATTTCTGCGTGGTCATCTTCTGTGCAGTGTGATCTGGCCTTTCATTCTCTTCACTAGATTTCATCTCTTCCTCTGTTATTTAACCACACCTGAGTCTAAGTCGTAGTGTGTCAAGTGGTGTCTTACAGCCGTTTCGTCCACCTCTGCTGTGTCTAGGCTTGTGCGTCTGATCGCACTCTAAAAACTAACTCTATTAGGTGAATATTGACACAGTAAAAAACCGTGGCACAAACAGAGATTAAGGGGAAAAAAACACACACACTTACTTTATTGTTATTTTACATGCACTCACCTGCTTGTTGAGAGGTTCCTTGTTCTTCCTTAGAGGTATAATGCAACATAACAGTAACCAATGTTACCATTTCTCATTACAACACTGTATATTCTTCCCCTGAATTGTTCTAACTAACACTTGGTTGGTTAACATTGGTTAACTCTAAAAACTAACTCCATTAGGTGGATATTGATACTGTAAAAAACCGTGGCACAAATGAAGATTAAGGGGAAAAAAACACAGACACATTTACTTTATTGTTATTTTACGTGCACTCACCTGCTTTTTGAGAGATGCCTTGTTTTTTCTGAGTGTCCTTATGGTGCTGTTAGGAGCCCCAGTCAGGTGACGTATCTCAGGGACTGTCAACCCCTCCTCAATGAGCTGGAAAATCCTCTGCTTCTCGGCTGCACAAAAAACACAATGGTGAAGGGGTCTGTAGTACCGCCGCTGTATCAACAGAGGGCAGGGTGGTCGCAAGATGGCCGCCAACAAATGAACATCGGTATGCATCGTCTGCTAAGTGTCGGCTGCCAGCTGGAAGCAGCAATGAAGATTGGGAGAAAATGACGAAGTTTGCGACATGTTGGAAACTTTTTTCTTTCGCAAAAAATGAAGCGTCGAAGTAAAATTCATCGAAATACA
>JAGKTI010009906.1:0-29742 GCA_018397915.1 Birgus latro
AGGAAGTTAGGGTCATTTCTGGCCATTTCCCTGAGCTCCATGCAGACCTCCACACCATCTGCTTTTGCTCATTAGTCAGGAGCCTCAGGACAAACTTGGCGGTGATTTGTCTTGTATCAAGGTCGCCAGACAAAATGCAAATGCAAGTTCCATACGACTGGCTAACAATGTCACAAACATCATGAATTGTCCTCCTGCAATCTTCGAGGCTGGATGCACAAACTTTGGACACACTGTCAGGAGCTGAAGTGGTGGAAGGGTGGCCAGGGCATGCATTGTCACCTGTTGATGGTCATCTGTTTATAATCCCTATGCGCCAGCATTCTTTGGGCAGGCTGCCCTCTCAGAATGGCATTATTTCCCAAAATAGCCTTACTTCAAACCTTCACATCTGGGAAACTATAACAGTTAGGGAAACAAATTAAAGACCATATTACTCCCAAATCTTCTTCTTGCAAATGAAAACATCCCCAGATCTGCAGCTGGTCCTGTCGATGAGTATGGATGTGAAGGAAATGAGTAACTTTAGGCGCATGATGCAAGATGTCTCCGAGCCTCAGCTCACAGCCCCGACTAGGGTTTTCTGCCATGCGGTCTGGCTGGTGTTTGTAATACTGACTGGGTGAGCAAAGTGGTTTGTTTGTAATGCTGCCTGACCTGCAACTTCCATTTTGTTACACATATCCTCCACTTTCCATACTCACAGCTATGGGTTTGAATCATCACCCTGTACACATGGACCATCTTTGGTTTTCTGGCCGTAACAGAATGACACTTTGCCCAGATGGTGTGTGGGAGAACTCGCACAGATACAATAAAGGGTGAAGAAATAAATATTTGCTCAATTTCCAAAGTTTTCTACCAACTTTGCACTTTTTATTCACCTTGAGAGACAACTTTCTATTTCCTCTCTGTATTTTTTCCATGGGTAGCACGCACTAGTGTAATGAAAACCTTATTCCTAACTTATGATACACTAGGAAGTAGACACCTGCTCCACTGTTTATGCTGTTTGGCACTTTCTTCTGCCATGGTGCTAATACTTACCTTACTATTTATGTTCCATAGCACATGTTTGGACATGTGGGGAGAATGGAGAATGAATGACTGACTAAGAGGGTGTATGTAGGTGAAGTGGAGGGAGGGAGAGGGAGGGAAAGACCAAGGATGATGTGGAGGGATGGAGTTGAGAGGTATATGAGGGAGGGGGGAGTGAGTTGGGGGTAGGGCAGTCAAATGGTGGGTGACAGAGCAACTTGGAGGTGTTTTGCCTGCAGCCACCCTTTGCAGGATTAGGGCATCTGGCTATAGATAGATAGATTGATAGCACTTATTCTATTTGCACTTGATATCACATTTACTGTACAGGTACATATCACATATTTTGCAAATTAAATACATAGCCTAGAAATATACAGAAGTGCTACCCAAAAAAGTAATTTTCTTTAGGTGCAAACTGGGTTCTCTTTCATTAGTGCTAGGGTGACTCAAGATATTTACAAACACAACTTCACACATCAGTTTTGCACTTATGTAATTACTAAGGAATTTTTAAAAAAAATCACTTGCACATCACTGTACAGTTTTGCACTTACGTAATTACTTAGGAATAAAAAAAAAAAAAAATCACTTGCACATCAATGTCTGCTATTTACACTCTTCTACACACCTGTGCTTAGAACTCTTGTTCATGGTGATACTCAAACAAGCACTCTGGAAGTGCCGCCTTGCACTCGTTGCATTCATAGCAAGTTTCCTTTCATGCTGTGGTCTGACGTTTTGTTGTGGCGCAGACATGGCAATGCTTGTAGGCCAATCGTCAGGCAGGTGTTCAGCCATGGTGCACGAGATGGTGATGTGATAGGCATTGTGCATTGGCCAACCTGTCTGTTGTCACCACCTGATACACTGTCCTCCATGCACCTCTGCTCTGAAGAGTTCCATACTTAGCATGGAGCTGGCTTGCCAGTTCTCTCTTACACTCGCATAGAAAAAGACCCTTACACACATTCTTGTTGTAAAGTATGAAACTGATCAGGATACTGATATAAAAAAAAGTGCTGGAATGCCTTCCTGTACCATCTACAAGACTTTCAGAGGCAATGTATCTCACCAATCTGAGTGTTGGACTTATCAACGAGCCGCATGTTGATGTTGTAATCATTAACGACATCTGGCTTGAACATGGGTTCCCTGGTCCTGTTGTAAGTCTTGCCTGTGTCCTGCATAACCCCCTTGTGAACTGTGGTCAGCATCTTGACCTTCCGCTTGTCATGCCAGTGAATGGCCAAAATACTACCACATTTCCAGATTAGTAGGGCACCTCTCTTGGTCTTTTCAGGGAAGGATACAAAATTCTGCCAACTGGCACAGACAGTTTCACAGGTTCCAGTCCTACATTCAAGTTAATACCTCATCAATGCTGGGGAGGTGTAGTAATTATCCATGTACAGAATGTGGTTCCTGGGGAAGTACCCGTCCATCAGCAATTTCACCACAGCAGCAGCAAACCCATGGGGATCATCATTGAGAATATCCATATCTGTGGCCAAATAAACTATTATGTCTAGCACATATCCACTCTGGCAGTCACACAGGACAAAAAACTTCAGTCCATATCAGTGATGTTTTCATGGCACATACTGAACAAATGCTGGACGTCGCCGGAACAGACCAAGCGACTTGTCAATCACCACTTCCTGAAACAAGAGGAAAAGCCTAACAAATGACTCCTTGAGCATGGTAAGGATGGATCTAATCTTCCACAACCTGTCATTGGGTGCTGGGCCATAATTTCTGCTGAAATAAATGAACTTGAGAATGGCAAGGTACCTGTCACGGGCCATATATTTGCCAAAGACAGGTGTGTGGATGATTTCATCCACCCAATAGCCATGGAGAACCTGCTTTTTCACACAGGCATTATCACTGTTATCGCGAGCCACGTATACATTTCCCCCCACTTCCGCTGCCTTCCACTCCTTCATTTTAGAGCTCTTGCTTACAGACACCTCCATCCAGCATAAGGAGATAGCCTGGTGGGAGTTTATCTTGTCCACCAGGTACTGCATAACTGTTTCGTTTCATTTTTGAAGGCTCCAACATGCTTGCATGCGTCGGCCTTGGTCACCTAATGGCAGCTCTCCACGCTGCTCGATCCCTGGCAGCCTCCCTGTTCAGTCCCTTAACCCTTAAGTCACACTTAATGACCTCGTCCCATGTCTTTCTCGGTCTACCCCTCCCAACCCCTCCCCCAATATTAACACCTCTCACCCTCTGTACCCAATTATCATCCCCCATCCTCTCCACATGTCCAAACCACCTCAGCCTACCTCTCCTCATCACAACACCAATACACTCCAGTCCCATCCTACCTCTCAACTCTTCCATCGTAAACCCAGCCCCCCCAGGCCTTGCACGCAGGGATGCACTGCACATCCACCTAATCAGTGTCATTTCTGTATGTTTAAACCTGCGAATATCCTCTTCCTTTACTGCCCAGGTCTCACTACCATACTGCATCACACTCCTAACACATGCTCCATACAAAGACCCCTTAGCACGTAAGGAGAGTCCTCTCAATGTCAGGAGAGGCAACAGCTCCCTGAACTTCTTTCCAGCCACTTCTCACCCTAGCAACCAAGCTAACTCCAGCCCCACCTCCGGCACATAACATGTCTCCCAAATAACAAAACTCCTCCACACACTCAAGAGACTCACCTGCAAGTTCAACCCTCTCACGCCTAACAATCTCCACCTGCTCTCCCCAACACGCCGCACACATGAAAGCATCATCTCGCAGTCTACCTCTAATACCACTACATCTCTTGTGCACCCATTTATCACAAACACTACACAAGATGGAATTATTTCCCACACCCTTGTGGCAAACTGCACATGGCCAGTCTCCCTCTCCTCTGATTGTACTGCCACCAACCCTAGATATCATCACTTTTGTTTTATCTGCATTTACCCTCAAGCCCTTATACCCCCATACCATCTCTCCAATTCTTAAATCTTTCCTCCGCCTCCTTTTCATTCTCTGCAATCAACACCAAATCATCAGCATACAACATCTCCCATGGGAGTCCATCTCTGAAGTCACGTAAGAGGGCTTCAAGCACCAAGATAAACAACAAGGGACTCAAAACTGACCCCTGATGCACACCAACATTCACGGAAAACTCATCACTCAAAACTCCATTCACTCTTACCTGGGTGCGAGCACCCACGTACATGGCCATAACTGTGATGGTAAAAATGGCCATGGCCTGAAAGAAGAACATGATTGATGGTGTTACTGCCTCCAGGTGCTCCTTCTGTACACATGTCCCTGTTACATCAAAGACAGGTACTGCTGGCTCAAAGCCTTCACCCTCTTCCAACGCAAAAGTGTCATGCTTGCCGATGCCAGGGCTGCTAAGGTGTAGTGTTTCCAAACTTGCACACCTCCTAGGACCATGGCCATGGGCATGGCCAAGGGCACAGCCATGGGCAGGAGGGGGAAGGGAAGGACAGATGGAGGTGGAGGAGGACAAGAGTGATGACTCACCTGAACTGGGGACTCCACGGGGTGAAGCTGGCTGGCCAAGCTGACGATGTACTGCTGCAGACCTCAGCCACCCCACTTTTGAGGGGCCAGGTTGTGGGGAAATGGCCTGTGAGGTGCTTGGTTGTGGTGATGAGGGCTGTGGTGGGGAAGGACTGCAATGCACTGCCTGTGAGCATGGTGGTGAGATGCAGTGGTGGCATTTGTGGAGGACATGACCATGACCATCACCATTATCTCTTCACTTTTCCCAGCTCCAGACTCATCCACCTTTGCGTCAGAGGTGAAGGCGTCACTCACATAGGCCATTTCCACCTTCTAAAGTTCTGGGAGGGCATTATCAGATGGCTCAGAGCAATTAGGGGTTGGAGGATGTGACACATCACTCCCTCTG
Source organism: Birgus latro (assembly GCA_018397915.1). Taxonomy (NCBI): domain Eukaryota; kingdom Metazoa; phylum Arthropoda; class Malacostraca; order Decapoda; family Coenobitidae; genus Birgus; species Birgus latro. Next base: position 4,944 of record JAGKTI010009906.1, read on the forward strand.
CAATATCTTCCTTGTTTTTCAGAGAAAGTTTCCCCACTGTCAAATAAACTAGACAGTCAGGTCTAATGCACACCCTATAACACTATCACTGAGCCCTTTCCCAATCTCTTTCGGCAGATGTCTGGCTGGGGTTGATGACGCTATTGGGCCGTGTGCAGCGAGGACAGAATCGGATGAGGATGATTCAGAAGACATCACTCTACATCAGAGGTTCTTAACCTGGGAGGTGCACCCCCCTAGGGGGGCGTGAGTAAATTTCAGGAGGGGTGCGAGCCCAGGGGAAAAAGTAGGAATTTCTCTAATTACAGTATATTTGTAATTCTCTTAACAAGAGCGTGGCTAATATCAAGATGATTATGAATGAAATACAAAACATGCTTGGACGGCTTTATGAATTACGAGAAGAAGTAGCAATATTTCCAAATTCACAGCAGAAGGCAGATCTCCATGACAAGTTCCAGTCTGAAGGCTTTCTGCTATTTCTAGCCTAACTGATGGACATTTTCAAAGAGCTGAATGCAATCAACCTTAAACTACAAGCACCATGACACCATTCGAACCTTCAGTTCAAACTCAACCTCTGGAAGTGTCGAACTCAGGATGGACAGCCAGTTTTAGTAACTTGGATTCTGCTCTCATTCACAGTTACCTTGATTATGAGTAAAAAAATAAATAAATAAATAAATAAACACTCATCTCACTGACTTGAAAGCACAATTCATGAGATACGTCCGAGATATAGATGAGAAGCGTGACGCCTGGAAATTCATTAGGAACACAATTCAATGTAAAGTAGCTGATGTTTCGGATGAAGTGAAAGGGGAGTTTCTTGAGTAGTTCAGCTCCTCAGCTGAGGAAGACTTCAAAGAAATGGATCTTGAGACGTTGTGGTCAAGTACCTTCCTGTTTACCCTCTGATCTCACAGCAGGCTCTTCAGATTCTGACAATGTTTGGATCCACGTATCTTTGTGAAGCTGCATTTTCCATGCTCGTTGTTGTCAAGACCAAGTACAGAAACCGGCTGAACGCTGAAGGGGACTTACGTTGTGCACCCTCTGGCATTCGACCACGCATTCAAGATTTGGTAGCTGAGAAGCAGTGTCAAGTATATATCTCATTAAATCAATAAGAAAGTAACCTCAATAAATATGCTGGGTATATTGTTTGCCCAGAATTCATACTCAATGAAAAGACTAAAAACACCTTTTTTTCCCCCCCCTTAAAATCTTGGAGGGAATTTTATCAGATTGTTTGAAGATGCGAGGGGTGTGTGGAGGGAAGGACCAACTACTAGAGGGGGTGTGGTAGTAAAAAGATTAAGAACCACTGCTCTACATCTTGTTAAGGCACAGGACAGACTGAGACACACTTGCATGTGCTATCGGGAGACTCTCTACCCTTTGGTGACGAGATCAAATGGCGGCCACTTCAAACTGTGGCGCAGAAACAATTGTGGTTCCTACCGACACCCGGCAGCGTCTGTTCACCTATTTTGTGTTGGTCCATACAGCCACCCAGCGTGTAGGGGTTAAAATGCTTAAAACTACCGCAGGTTCATGTAACCTCCAAAGCATTGTCACGAAATGCTTGTTTTAACATTTTATGAGTTCCTGCTGCATTCTTCCCAAGTTTCACACAAACATGATGCAAAGACACTGCTCTTTCACATCCACCATTTCTGCCATCGCAAAATTTGCAAACTAACCCAAACAGAATGATAAAAAAACAAACACATGCAGCAAACACATTCATCTTGCACAACACCACTTGATACACTAACAAACAAAGGGGGTATGCACTGCCGCCTAGCATCTGCACACCATACAACAAGTGGTTTCTGCTCTGCTTTCAAATTTCAGGAACTTTTTTTTTTTTTTTTTAATGCAAGGAAGAAGGAACCAAGGGCCATGGGCCTGCATACTGCTCCTTCCAAGAAAAAGTAAAAACAATACAAAAGAGAGCCAAATTCAAGATCCATTCATTTTGAGATGCCTGGACACATTGCGTTTGAAAGATTGGAGATCATAGGAAGCAGGGAATACAGACAGAGGGAGACAGTTCCAGAGCTGACCAGTTGCATAAATGAAGGACTGGGAGTAACGGTTAACTCTTGCATTAGAGAGTTGGACAGAAAAGGGATGAGAGTTTGTTGCTAGATGGGTACTACGTGCCCGTCGTAGAGGTGGAGGGATGCAAGCAGACAGTTCAGAGGAACAGTGACCATTGAAGTAGCGATAGAAGAGAGATAAAGAAGCAACAGTGCGGCGAAGAGACAAAGGTTGAAGGGAATCAGTAAGAGGAGGAGAGTTAATGAGACGAAAAGCCTTTGACTCCACCCTATTGAGAAGAACTGCATGTGGGGAGCCTCCCCACACATGAGAGTTGTACTCCATACATGGGCGAATAAAACCCGTGTACAAGGTCAACATCTGTGCAGGGGTAAAGAAAGTTCGGAGTCGGCCCAGCACACCTAATCTCTTGGAAGCAGATTTCACAAGAGATGTAATATGTTCTTTCCAAGACAAATCCCAAGAGAATGAAACCCCTAGCATGTTCAAGGATGATGCAGGACTGAGCTGGACATTATTAAACATTAGTGGGTAATCTTGAGGAAGATTTTGTCGGGTTGATAAGTGTAAGAACTGAGTTTTTGATGCATTAAAAATAACAAGATTATTTTTACCCCAATCAGAGATATGACCCAAGTCAGACATTAGGTGTGCCATAGCCTCATCCCTTGTTTGCTGAAGTAACTGCTGAGATGGACGTTGCAGAAATCGAATGGAAAGGTGAAGGGTGGAATCATCAGCATACGAGTGGATAGGGTTAGATGTACAGCTTAGAAGGTCATTGATGAATAAAAGAAAGTTGGTGATAGGACAGAGCCCTGAGGAACACCACTGTTGATAGGTCTAGGAGAAGAATGATGGCCATCTACAACAGCAGCTATAGAACGACCAGAAAGGAAGCTACAGATGAAGGCACAGATAGAAGGATAGAAACCGTAGGAGGGCAGTTTGGAAATCAAAGATTTATGCCAGACTCGATCGAAAGCCTTTGAGATGTCAAGTGCAATGGCAAAGCTTTCGCCAAAGTCCCGAAAGGAGGATGACCCGGAGTCTGAAAGGTAGGTGAGAAGATCGCCAGTGGAGCGTCCCTAACGGAACCCATACTGACGATCAGAAAGAAGGCTGTGACAGGAAAGATGCTTTAAAAATTTTCTGTAAAGAATTCACTCAAAAACTTTTGAGACTCAGGATGTTAAAGCAATTGGACGATAGTTAGAGGGTTGGGAATGGTCACCCTTCTTTGGGACTGGCTGAATGAGAGCAAACTTCCAGCAAGAAGGAAAGGTACAAGTTGAGAGACAAAGGCGAAAGAGTTTACCTAGGCAGGGTGTAAGCACAGAAGCACAGTTTTTGAGGACAACAGGAGGGACTCCATCAGGCCCATATGCCTTGTTAATATTGAGGCCAGTGATGGCTGAAAATACATCAGAAGAAATTTTAATACCAGTCATGAGGAAGTCTGAGGGGGGAAGTGATGGAGGAACAGCACCGGAATCGTCTAAGGTAGAACTGGAGGAGAAAGTCTGAGCAAAGAGATCTTCTTTATCAGTAGAAGAAATAGCTACAGAGCCATCAGAGTAGAAAAGAGGAGGGAAGGATGATGAGGTAAAGTTGTTAGAAAGGTTTTTGGCAAGGTGCCAAAGGTGATACTACTTAACCCCTAAAGTCCTACAATCATCTATCGATGTGTTCAGGCCATGGTACGAGGAGTCCTACGATCATCGATCGTACATAAGCTACCAAAAACTGGCACAAGATATCCCCACCTCTTTGATGCTGTATATAGAGCCAAGCCAATGGAAAGTACAATATCTGGTGGTGTCTGACCTGACTGGTCCCCCTAGATGTGGTGGGGGAGGGTCCCCCCCCACCAACATTTCTCCACCTCCCTCTGCTCAACTGGATCCTGTCCTCAATGTCTCCTCCCACCTAAATCAGCCCCCATACCCTCTCTAGACTGTATTGGCTGTGTGTGATGCCCCCCCCCCCACCCCCCCCTTTCCCCCTTTTTTTTCCCCTTTTCCCCCCAAAAGTTTTTTTTTTTTTTTTTTTTTTGGACGGCCGACAGAGAGGAAATCATTAAATATATCCATACATCCATCATCCAATCCTATGTTGCCCCACAAAGGAACGTAAGAACCCAGGTCCTGACATTTAAGATGAGAGTGACCAGCCTCACTCATTCCTGAGTGGCATTACGTGAGCAATACAGTACATCCTTCAACTTTGCGAACTTTAACTTTGCAAATCACCAGTTTTGCGAGGTAGTTCCAAGTAATTTATTTTTTAACATTTATGAACTTTGCGAGCGATCACACACTTTGCGAGGTCGAGTGGTGGGAAGATCGTCTTCCTGCACTACTTTGCCACGCGGAGTAGTGACGTCGTGGTTTGCTGGGCGTACTGTGCCTCCTAGTTCGGTGTTCTGCCGCCCCGCCACGTTTGTTTACACCACAGTAGTCACTCCCAAGCCTTGCCCCACCACCAGTCCTGTACACCACGCTAGTCTTCACATCAGTGTAAATATGCATTTTTTTCTTTTTTATGTTTCTTACCTATGATGATTTCATAATAATATTACTGTACAATACATCAGTCCATGTTTGTTTCATTTATCATCATAAAATTAAGAGGTAGAGTCGAGAGAAAGAGTGGGAAAAAGTGCTTACCTTGGGGTGATGTCGACAAATTTACCTTTATTGCATATATTTAATTGTTTCAACTTTGCGAATTTCGATTTTGCGAGGTTTTTTGTCGAACATATTCTCGCAAAATTGGAGGAAGCACTGTAAATTCCAACCATCCCTTAGATATAAACTTGCACTGGCTCAATCCAATTGGAGCACCTTAATTATCCACTAGACCAGGTGCCATAATTTGGTTATATGGTTACCACTCAGTGTAGTAAATGGTTTCCTGGTGTACAGGAAACCATTTGGCCTGTCACTCACTATAGAGTCACCCACAGGCAGAAGGACAAGGAAAGAATGAAGGCAAGAAAGACAGAAGAGGGAGTGTAAAGTCACCCGTAGGCAGATGGACAAAGAAAGAATGAAGGAAAGAAAGACAGAAGAGGATTGAAGGAAAGAAGGATGGAGGAGAGGGATGGGCAGACACCCGAGAGCAGCACTACATCGAGTGAGTGGATGGTGCAAAAATTGTTGTTGGTGACTGCTCATTTCTCACACATGGTACTGACCAGTAAAATCTACCAAATCTGGTTAGCCTTTCATCGCCCTTTCATGATACAGTTCCTTCCTAACTTGAGTAAAACAGTCTTGACTTAACAAGAATACCCAACTAAGATGTCATCAAACTGGAGGAGTTAATCAGTGGAATAATATTAATTTCTTGGGTTATGTGTAAATTGGTAACATCTTCCTATCACAAGGCAGATACTCACAGGAGATACTTCTTAATGTTGCGCTGCAAGATAGGGTTGTTTGTGATGGCGCGTGGCACTCCGTCAGGAATGCCATCTATATCCACTCCACTATCCCATATCTGACCTACAAAACGGTTCAGCAAGTGTCCATGTTTAGCGAAGTCTTGCTTAATCTGGAAGACAATGGGTTGGTCTGTTAACCTGTGATAAATTTTCCTTCAGCAGGTGTCCTATGTACTTGCTGTTCACTCTAGAAGGTAAAGAGGATGGTAAAATAATCTGCATATTAAAGATAATCCTCCTTCAATGGATGAGTGTGTAGCGACATCTAAATCTGAAAAACTTAAAGGATGAGTTGGTCTGTTAACTTGAGATAATTTTCCTTTAGCAGATGTTCATGTGTAAAAGTTTTCTTAATTGTTCATTCTGGAGGGTACCACAGATGTCAGTCTGTTTAGTGAAAATAATCTTCCTCGTGTACAAAGCCTAAATCTTGTTCAATCTGGAAGGTTAAGCTCATCTTCTTCTTGTACAGTCTTGCTCAATCGGGAAGGTGAAGAGGATGGTGGTCAAGTGTTTGAATGCCTAGTCAGTGTGATGCTTTGATTTCCTGGAGATGTCTGCAAACTTTTTTTTATTAATGAATGCCATGAAAAGACTTTTATTGGATAACCCATACAGCACTGAAAGGAAGAATACAGCATTTAAGGTTGCAAAGCAGATGAGGAGGGAAAAAGGATATCCCAGGTGAGCAGTGTGTGAAGAATTATGAGGGAAAGGTAGTGGCGGACAGAAAGGATATTAAAAATGCTGGAAGAGAGCATTATAATGAGGAGTTTGACTGAAAGGGAAGGTCTGTCAGCAGATCCAGTGTGTGGCCCTTGGCCTTTGATGCTGCTAATGACCTGGCCAACAGACAGGATGCAATTAACCGAAGGTGGAAATTGAACGTGGGTTGACTGCTGCAATGCTGAATGCCTCAGGAGATACAGGAGTGGGGTTAGTTACTGAAGATTATATATGAGTGTGTGAACTCAGATGACTGGCTGAAGAGGGTGACTGTAAATCCGTATGATGGGAAGGTTGATGCCCTGTAAAGAGAAAATTATAGAGGCATACAACTTTTTGACCAGAAAATGAAGGTAATGGGGAGTTCTAGAAAGTACGATTAGGGAGTGAATACTGATGAGATGGAGTTTGGGTTTATACCAGGCAAAGGCACTGTACTTTGTTTTTGTTGATCCGGATAAGGTCTTTGACAGAGTCCCTAGGAAGGTGGTGAACTGGACAATGAGAAAGCTTGGGATCGAGGAGTGGCTAGTTAGAGTGGTTATGGCTATGCACAGGTATGTGGGTGCTCAGACAGAGGTGAGAGAGAATTGAGTGATGAGTTTTCCATGAATGTTGGTGTGCATCAGGGGTCAGTCTTGAGCCCCTTATTGTTTGTCATGGTGTTTGAAATACACTCACATGACTTCAGAAATGGAATACTATGGGAGGTAAGCTGATGATTTGGTGTTGATTGCAGAAAATGAAAGGGTGGCAGAGGAAAAATTTAGGAGGTGGAAAGATGGGATTAGGCACAAAGGATTGAGAGCAAATGTGGATAAAACAAAAGTGATGATATCTAAGGCAGGTACAAACTGAGATATCATGTTTTGTTTTATCCAGGTTTACTCTCAAACCCTTGTGCGGTGTGCCACAAAGATGTGGGATGCAACTCCATCTTGTGCAGCATTTGTGATATGCGGGTGCATAAGAGACAGTGGTGCAGCCAGGGGGGGGGCCACGGGGGCCCGGCACCCCCAAAAAAATTTCTACGTGCGTTCGAGAATAGACTGCCAATCTTAAATGTCGAATATTTGTTTAATCCAGGGTGTAATACTCAGTATGTCACATATTCGGAGAAGTGAAAAAATATGCAATTCTGAGTAAAAAGTCTTGTATACACATATACTTTTTAAGACTTACTTTATTTTTATGTGTAACAGTAAGACGGTTATTTGAATTTACCACAGGGAGCCGTTGGTGCCTGGACAGCTGAGGAGAGGAGGCAGGAAATGAAGCAAGAAACGTGTGCCATTCTGCGAAATTTTCAATTTTTTTATGTATCTTATGACACATTATCTTCAAAACAGGAAACTCCACTACTAATAGGCTTATGTAATTAACTAGTTAAGAGTACCTGTGGGCATGGATGGCTACAAGTTTTTTTTTTTTTTTTTTGTTCCTCTCAGTGGCAGAATTGGCAAGAAAAATAAACTATCGTGGCAATGTTTACCGGTCATCAGCGGAGTGTAACTCACTCATCACCTGCCTGTCCCATCAGCACTGAGCGCTATAGTATGGAGAGGCTACCTCTGCCGTGAGCGTGTGATTTTGGCCGCCATTTTGGAACACCAGTACTCAGATTCAAATTCAAGTACTTTATTTCCACTAAGCAGTGGTTATTAATAAAAAGACACTCGTTGCTTATAATACAAAAGCATATATAGTCTATGGATTATAATTTTTTTCTGCCTAGTTCAATGAATTATATGGGGTACAATTAGCCAATGGGTATAAAACAATGCCATAGGTTGCTGCTGTGCAGAACTTACCCATTATGGCACTAAGGCAGAGAAAGGTAATGGCAGAAAGGGAAAAGATAGTGTGGTATGAACGCTGAAATGACAGTGATGTTGAAGCTGCTATACGTCAAAGTAATGGTGCTGAAATGATGTGGGAAATCCTTAGAAGATCCAGTCCATGAAACCGAATGTCCAGATTGATAAAGACATGAAGAAACATGGAAATATCTACAAGAAAGTGTGAACAGAAGAGAAGAGGACATGGAGAGAAAGACTGGAGATAAATAGGCCCCTTTTAGTGGCTTCATTCATGCAGGGATACTGGGAAAGAATCTTTCTGCCCCACGGTAATGTTATAGAATAAGCAACAAGATACAGTTTTTACTTGTGACATGTAACGCCATCTCTCTTCGATGAATTCCTGTGTCCATTTTAGTATCCATAAGCTACACAGTGGACCATGGCAATATATTTTCCACAATCATCAGCTGCTTTCAAAAACCCACAGAGCAACTTAGTACAAAAACGCAGGCATCAGGTGTGGTGTAACATGGTTGCCGCTACACCAGCCCTGCCCTGGCGGCGACTACATAAATTATGCGGTGCTACCAATGAGAAAGCTTCTCCATACTATAGAGCTCAGTGGCCATCAGTCAGCTCTCATCAGATCATGCTGTACCAATGACCAGTCCATACAACTTGCTAATTACGCTACTTGCACGCTGTACTGTAACAAGAAGTGAAACGATGTATTCTGTGGGTTTCTCTGGATCACTTTATTATGAAATGGAAGCAGCCACAGCAATCAAGTATATTGGACTTCATGAGTTCAGGTTCTAGAAGGTCAGTTTATGTTTAGCAAATGCATTACATTGTAGAGGATATTATTACTGCCAGTAATAATAACAAATGATAATGTCATGCCATGAGCTCTACATAAGTGTAGGTGAATGCAAAAACTGGAAGCCAATGGTTGCTTAAGATTTTCCTTGTGATATATTTCAGGCTTTAGCTACCTGTGCCCTGTGTGGCAGCCATCACTGAAGTAAACTAATCATCACTGAACTAAGTGAAGTATTTAACAGGCGATGGATTTTCATAGACATTTGTGTTGAGTGTGGAGAGCCGGGACAGTGAGGGACATGGGGTGAGTTGGAAAAGTGGGCACTGCAATGCCAAATGCCAAGCCATTTCCATTTTATGATGCCCATTCAATAGCCCTGCCGCAGCTTTACAAATGTTGTTAATACTAGTTTTCTATAGTACCACAAATAATGCATGAAAAATATGCAAATATGAAGGAGTAGCATTTTGACCTTTGTTGAATTTTATTTTTGAAAATACACATATTTTTCCAATTTTCCTCTCCCACAGTCAGTTTTAGAGCTAAAGGTCTACTTTTGGTGGGTGAAATCTTCAGTTGTTATAGTTTTTTTAGATTTATCCAGAAAATGCATTTTTACAGCGGAGCAGTGCTGAAGGATTAATAGACAATCGTCCCGACTCGCCCACCATATTTTTATCTTTTTTTTAACCCAGGGTGAGTTGGGACAACAATTTCATTTATGATTTTTGCAAAGGAAAACCAACTTTTCATGAATTATATATTAGTTTGCTGTATTTATGGTGGTTTTTGGTCTCAACAAGTAAATATTACTCATTTTCATGTTGCATGCATGCCCTAAAGATACTGTGATGTGGGTTATGGCAAAAAGGCATCGGATGGCTCCTTATTTAACCTGTTCAGAAGTGTGTGATTGTTTGAAGTTATGTTCTTCAGTATTTTGAGGTAATAAAAAAATCAGCAAGATGGGTGATTTTGCCATACATCAACCCAAATGGTGAAGTGCATTGTTTTTATATTTCTCATGGTTAGTCATTGTGGCCTCCCCCCGAATTATATTTCTGGCTGCGCCCCTGATAAGAGATGTAGTGGTATTAGAGGTAGACTGCGAGATAATGCTGATTTTATGTACGATGTGTTTTACAGAGCCCAAAGAAATTGTAAGGCTTGAAAGGATTAATCTTGCTGGTGAGTCTCTTGAGTGTGCAGAAGAGTTTTATTTGGGGGACATGTTATGCACTGGAGGTGGGGCTCTGACTAGAGTAAGGAGTGGTTGGAGGAAGTACAGAGAGGTGTTGTCTCTCCTGGCACTGAGAGGGTTCTTCCTCCATGCTAAGGGATCTTTGTATGTGGCATGTGTTAGGAGTGTAATACTTATTGTAGTGAGACCTGGGCAGTAAAGGAAGAGGATACAAATCATCCCCGCTATAACAATGAGATGCATTTAGAAAAGCCCATCGTTGAGCCAGGGTATCGTTAAAAGGGAACATTATAACACAAAGTACAGGGATGTGTTTGGAAGCCTTGGGATTACCGGCCCCAACAATGTCCAAAACTCACCCAAATGAGTCCAAAAACAAGTTTCTAGCTCACCAAAACCCCTAAAGAGCTTTAAAACAAGGTAAACTAGGCCTAAAAGCAGTTTATAACTCCTAAACCCAAAAATAAATTCTGAAAATCATCAAAAATGTCTGGAAAAAATCAAACTTAGTAAAATGTACCCCAAAATGACAGTGTTCACCCCACCTATGACTAAAACAAATTAATCTAACCCCACCTATTACTATCTATCTATCTATCTATTGCCAGACGCCTCAATTCCGAACGGGGTGGCCACAAACAAATCGCCTCCATGTCACTCTGTCCCCTGCCATTTCACTACCACGCTCCCAACTCACACCCCCCTCTCTCATATACCTCTCCACTCCATCCCTCCATCTCATCCTCGGCCTCCCCCTCCCTCTCGCCCCTTCCACCTCACTCACATACACTCTCCTCGTCAATCTTTCACTCTCCACATGCCCAAACCACCTTAACATGTTTCTCCTAACGCTTCCCATCACGTCCTCAGCCACACCACAACGCTCCTTCACTTCCTCATTTGTTAGTCTGTCTCTCCATGTGACTCCACATGCTCCTCTCAAATAACTCATTTCCACTGCTCTCACTCTTGACTTCTGTCCTTCCAACAGGGTCCAAGCTTCACTTCCATATGTCAGAGTTGGTATCACAATACTGTCATGTAACAACTTTTTCACTTCCATGCTCACCTCCCTGTTTCTTATACTGCTTTCAACGAACCAGCAACCTTCCTTCCCTGCTGTACCCTTTCGAGCACTTCACCCTCCAGACTACCATCCTTACTCATCACACTGCCCAAGTACTTAAATTCACTCACATTCTCCATATCCTTCCCATCCAATCTCACTGTACACTCACTGGCTTCACTTCTCTCGAAGACCATCACTTTACTCTTCCCCACATTCACCTTTAGATTCCGTTTCTTACACACTCTCCCAAACTCATCTACCAAGCCTTGCAGCTCGCCTTCGTCTTCACTCAACAACACAGTATCATCTGCAAACAACAGTACAGGGAGTTTCCACACACTGCCCTCTCTCACTAGGGCCACTCCAACATCCACTGCCCGACCTTGTATCTCTTTTATAACCCCATCCATATACAGATTGAACAACCATGGAGACATGACACATCCTTGTTTCAATCCAACCTTCAAATGGAAAGATTCACTCAGTTTGCCATCCACACACACTGCAGCCTTAGCACCCTCATACATACTCTTCACTGCCTTCAACAACTTCCCATCCACTCCATATATTCTTAATACCTTCCACAAACCTTGTCTATCCACCCTGTCATATGCTTTCTCCAGATCCATGAAGGCTGCATACAACTTCTTGCCCTTCTCTAGAAACTTTTCCACTAAGGATCTAAGAATGAATATCTGGTCTACACAACCTCTTCCCTTCCTAAAACCTCCTTGTTCTTCTCCAACTAATTCCTCAGTAATTTCCCTAACTCTTGTCAATAAGTATCCTACCATATATTTTTCCTATTACACTGAGAAGGCAAATGCCCCTATGATTACCACACACTGCTTTTTCCCCTTTTCCTTTGTACAGAGGAAAAATTATACCTGACTTCCAATCCTCCGGGACTCTACCCTCCTCCCAAGCCAATCTGCACGCCTTCCACATCCATTCTATTACTATCTCTCCCCCATGCTTCATCATTTCACCACTCCATCAATTCCTGGGGCTTTCCCCATTTTAACTTTCTTTATTGCTTCCACCACTTCCATCCTGGTGATTTCTTCCTCTCTTCTCACAACCCTCCTTCTCCCTGCCATTCCCCAGCCACTTATACTTGCATTACTTTCATTCTCTATGTTCAACAGTTCATTAAAGTGTTCTCTCCATCTGTTTACTTTTTCTCCCTTCTCCACTAGTAATCTACCATTTTTATCTTTCACACCCCCACTGACTTCGTTGGCACCCTGTCTAGCTCTCTTTACCTCCTTCCAGAACATTTTCTTACATTCCCTCCACTTTGCACTCAAATTCCTTCCAAACTCCTCATCCACTCTCTTCTTACTCTCTCTTGCTAATCTTTTCACCTCTCTCCTCCTCACTACATATAACTCTCTCGTCCGTCTCTCAGCTTCTTCGTCGCCCCTGTTCCTCATCCACTCATTATATGCTTTCTTCTTTTGTGCCACAGCCTCTCTCACCTCTTCAGTCCGCCATGCTGTTCCCTGAACCCCCTTTCATCTCCTCTTCACCCCACACACCACCTCACATGCTGCACAGATTTCTTCTGTGAATATCTTGCACACACCCTCCACGTCCCCCATCTGCTCCAATCTATATTTACCCAATTGCTCCTCCACTTCCCTTCTATATTCAGCCTTTATTCCATCCTCTTGTAACTTTTCTACCCTCCTTGTAACACATACTTCCTCCTGTCTTTCCCTTCTTCTCTTCCTCCATCTTGTTTGGACTCTGATTCTGGCCACCACCAAGTGGTGGTCAGAAAGTCCACTCCCCCAACCTCTATATACTCTTGCATCCATTATACATCTTCTCATCCATTCATCCACACACACATAGTCAATCATTGCCTTCCATTCATTCATTCCCCGGTCCTCTCTTCTCACCACTCGCCATGTATACCTATGGATCATTTTGTGCCTGAAGAGGGTATTAACTACCACCAACCCTCTCCCAGCACAAATGTCCACTAAAGCACTGCCATTCTCATCCATCTCTGCAGGTACACCCCACTCACCAACCACTCCATCCACCTTCTCATTCCCCACTTTTCCATTCATATCTCCAATCAGAAACACTCTCTCATTCGTTTCAAACTTTTCCAAGCAGGCTTCCACATTTGTCCAAAACTCTTCTCTCACTCTACTTACACGATCTTGCGTTGGCACATACACGCACACAATTGCCCACATTTGTGGTCCAACTTTCACTCTTACCCACACAATCCTTGACCCAACTGATCCATACTCTCTTACATTCTCCTTCCACCTGTTGCTCACAACAGTACACACTCCCTCTTTCGCCCTCTCATTCTCACCCACTCCTGCGCATATACCCCACCCATATTCCCATTCTCTCACACTCTCACCTCGGCATTTAGTTTCAGTTATTCCACATATATCCACTTTTGCACTCTCAAGCATCTGTACAATCTCTCTCTCTTTCACCTCATCATTCATACCCCTCACATTCCAGGTCGCAATCTTTATCTCATCCTTTGTCCGTTCCTTTGTCATCAACTTTTGGTCAGTCCTGGTCCGAGGCTTCCTGTTCGTATTTTTAGTTAGTTGTTTTTACGGGGTGGGGCACTAACCCACCACCAACCCTTTTAGTCGCCTCTTACGACAAGCAGGGATACTGGGGGAGAATTCTTGAAAACCCCCTACCCCCAGGGCAAACCTATTACTAAAACAAATTAATCTAAGTCTGGAAACAGTTTATAAATCAATCTGAACACAAAATTTAAGTCTAAAATATCATCAAAATCAGTTTAAAAACAAAACCCATCAGATAACCGGGGACTGACCATTGACAGACAGGGAACGGTGTTAATTTTTTTCCATTGCCAAGGCGAAGTATCGTATAGCAATGGATCGTATAGCAGGGAATGCCTGTATTTGTTGGCTCAAACGTATGATTAGGTGGATGTGTAGTGAGGCCTTGAATACAAGGCCTGGGGGTGCTAGATTTATGACTGAAGAGTTGATAGGACAGGAATGGAGTGTACTGCACTGTGATGAGGAGGAGCAGATTAAGATGGTTTGGGCATGTGGAGGGGATGGGGGACAACTGAGTGAGGAAAATTATATGATGTGAACATCAGAGGTTGGGTTGCAAGATGTAGACTGAAAAAGACCTGGGACAAAGGCATAGAGTGTGACCTCAGGGATAAGGAAATGAACAGGGAGGCTGCCAGAGATCGAGCAGCGTGGAGATCCGTCATTAGGTGACCAAGGCCAATGCATGCAAGCATGTTGGAGCCTATATATATGATACAATATGTACCTAGGCAAGCATGTTGGAGCCTATATATATGATACAACATGTACCTAGGGAAGCAGACTGGTAATCAACCCTTAAAATGTACTGGACTATGGCAGCCAAGCCTTGGGCTCCTACACCTCAAAAGGGGTAATATGGGTCTGGTTGCAACATTACTATGTATGGCAGAGTCCCAGCGTTTTATTATGGTAGGTGAAGAGGGTGGCTCCCTTTGTCTGAGACTTTTATCTTCAACCTACAGGTCTAGTGGATTAATATGCTCTACTCAGATGTGGCTCAAAAGGGTCTAAATATGAGGGCTGGCTTTTATTGCTCACATAATGACACTTAAGATGAAAGGACAGGTCACAATAACTTATCCTTCTTGTTACCAATCAACACAGGCTGCGTCCAATTGTGAGCGAGTACTAGGACACAGTACTGGGTGCCCAAGGCCACACACTGAGAGACCCCTGTCGCCACACTATTCCTGCACACTCGACAGTTCATAATTTATTCTCACACCCTTATTTATTCTTCAATAATCGTAATTTTTTTTCACCATAATCCTGAATAAATGTACTGTACTTGCTTATGATGTTGTAAAAATGATCAGACGAATGTTTATTATGCCTTAATTTATTTTCTTTTACTTGTTTCTTCAGTTTTTTCTCACAGAAATATAATTTTTATGGTAAATGTTACTGAGAAAAAGTTACAGGGAATTTTCTTTGGTTACATTTTGGTGTATAAAGAATTACTGTAGGCCAATCAGGACTGATTTTACGGAGCATAAAACAAAATTATCTTACGTTCAAGCATGGCTTGTAGCACACAGACTGGGACGGTGGGGTGACACTGGGTGCGGAGTGGGTTAAGCTCGGCAGAGGGATACATGGGGACACGAATTGTGCTTTGTTCTCACCAAAAAATGGAAGCAATTTCATTTCATAACTTAAATGCAGCCTGCATCGAATGGTAATGAGTACATGAAATATGCACCACATCCATAAACACCAAAGGGTTAACTTTTGGCTGCAAAAGATTTCCAAGTTTTTTTTATCTAATGCATGCAGATGATGCTGTGTTGCTCATTAACAACAAATATGACCACTGCAAAATGGTTCAGATTCTCACTGCAGCACACCCACCTTCTGCATGAGCTCCATACAGCAGTAGCCACCAACACTGAAGCCATGCACCATGAGGGGAGTGTGTGAGGGGTTGGCATGAAGGAACTGTAGCACTGTGTCTGCTGCCACCTGGGGACATAATGGCAGTCATTATCAGTAAAGGTCATCATCAGCATCCTACAATTAATTAACTCATTCATCCGAGGACACATTTTATATTACTAAACGACTGGATAATTTTATTTACAAACTGAAGAAGTTAGATATAGCCTTCATTAATCCCTTCACTGGTAGACATCATTCCAAAGTTGAATAATATCAACTGGGGGTAGCAAAAATACATTCAAACTACAGTCCTTCCTCCAATTTTGCGAGAATACGGTCGACAAAAACCCTCGCAAAATCAAAATTTGCAAAATTCAAACAATTAAATATATGAAATAAAGGCAAATTGGTCGACATCACTCCAAGGTAAGCATTTTTCCCACTCTTTCTCTCAACTCTACCTCTTAATTTTATGATGATAAATGAAACAAACACGAACTGATGTACTGTACAGTGATATTAATGAGAAAACATCATAGGTAAGAAACATTTTTTTTTTTTAATGCATTTACACTGATGTGAAGATTGGCTTGGTGTACGGGACTGGTGGCGGGGCGAGGCTTGGCTACTGTCGCCCCGCGGGGCCTACATCATCACTATCACTGTTGGCAGATATTTCCACAACTTGCTGTGTTTTTTCTGCCTCTCTCATGAATCCCTCGAAGTCAGAATCGTCACTGGGGTCATCAGAATGAAAAAGGTTAGGGATGCTAGGATCGCTGGCTGCTTGGGGAGGGGTGGCAGGACGGCTGGTTGATGGGGCAGGGTCTCTTGGGGTTCTCATTAATTTTGTGATTAGAGACTGCTTCCTCTTGTTAACCCCATCTCTGTGTAGGTCAGCATAAAAACGAAGGGCCCTGTCAACACCGTGGCATGCTTGCTGAGCCCTAAATTGTCACACTCGTTGTTCACGATGGTTTTTTTCAGCTGGTCAATGACGGCGAGAATATTGGCCAGGTTATGCATCGTTAATTCTTGGCCGCTTCGCTTTTATGCTGACCTCCACAGAGATGGGGTTAACAAGAGGAAGTAGTCTCTAATCACAAAATTCAAGAGAACCCCAAGAGACCCTGCCCCATTGACCAGCCGTCCTGCCACCCCTCCCAAAGCAGCCAGCGATCCTAGCATCCCTAACCTATTTCATTCTGATGACCCCAGTGATGATTCTGACTTCGAGGGATTCATGAGAGAGGCAGAAAAAACACAGCAAGATTGGAAATATCTGCCGACAGTGATAGTGATGACGTAGGCCCCGCGGGGCCACAGTAGCCAAGCCTCGCCCCACCACCAGTCCCGTAAACCACGCCAGTCTTCACATCAGTGTAAATGCATTTTTTTTTTAAATGTTTCTTACCTATGATGTTTTCTTATTAATATTACTGTACAGTACATCAGTTCATGTTTGTTTCATTTATCATCGTAAAATTAAGAGGTAGAGTCGAGAGAAAGAATGGGAAAAAATGCTTACCTTGGGGTGAAGCTGACCAATATGTAGTCAGCACTGCCTCACTCGCCACTGAACCTGATGTGTTTAAACCCCTTGCTTTTGAGGAACTGGCATAGCCACCCATTCGATGCCTTGAAAGGTTTTGTTGGAGGATAAATGGCTTTTTTAAGGCACGTGTGATAGAATATCTTTGCTTGCTCCCTTATATGGTGCCCATCAAATGCAACCCCTTCCTTTTCCTTTCTTTGAATGTAGTGAGCAAGATATCTTTCCATTTTTATTAGCACTTCTTTGTTGTCCACCAGCATTCTACCATCAAACTGAGCACCTCCATAGTTATTTGCTGCTTGCTTGATTTGTTCACTGTTCTTTAAAATCATTCTCACTGTCGATTCACCAACACCAAACTCCTGACCAATAGCAGAATTACCTTCACCTGCTTTTTTCCTTTCAATCATTTTCAGTTTGGTCTCCAAAATTATTTTCTTGTTCTTCTTACCTGTTGGTGCCATGATAACACTCATGCAAGGTTAGACTGCTGGGGTATTGCGAGGAGCACCACGAAATTGTGAGGGTCAGTGACCTTGGTTGGAAACAGGTGCAAACAAACGTAGCGGGGCGGCAGACCACTGAACTAGGAGGCTCAGTACGCCCAATGAACCATGACGTCATTACTCGGGGTGGCAAAGTAGTGCGGGAAGACGACTTTCCCACCACTCGACCTCGCAAAGTGTGTGATCAGTTGCAAAGTTCATAAATGTTAAAAAAATACATGACTTTTGGAACTACCTCACAAAATTGGTGAATCGCAAAGTTAAAGTTCGCAAAGTTGAAGGATGTACTGTAGTTACCTATTTACTTACTGTGTAGCCACAATAAAGAAGCTTCGCCATATCTATTTATGGTGTTGATTGTCAGTAGTTCAACGTCATTCATAATCAGAACATGTGCTCCAACTAACCTATGGTATCTTCTTGTGTAATATCAGCAAGATATGAACACAAAGGTGTGGAAAAAATAAATGAAGCATGGGTACATTTTACACTGTCTTAATAACTGGTTAACTGTATGCTTAACTATAACCATATTCCTTTCAGAAAATGAGTGGGACCACAGCTATACTTCTGTAAAGATAATGCTTTACAACTTTTGTGGTTTTCTCTAAAACATGCTACAAAGAAAATGCTGAGCAGATCTGAATTCGGTACTTTGCAGCAGGATAAACGGCAAAATATTCAGCCAAAATTCTCAGCAAATTTTTTTATCATAGGATTTTCAAACAAACAGTTGTATCTCAATTGGTTTCTGTGATATTTCAATTTCAAATACACTATTTTTGCACCAAAAATGATTGTATGACCTTCCGGAATAATTCAAGGCCACTTATATCTGGCACATGCATTGTAGGTACCCTAGGGTACCTTCCTGTATATCATCATCAAAATCTTAGAAAGAAAAAGTGCAAAAAAAATACAGTAATAATAATGCTTACCAAAACAAGCTTCGCCATATACAGTGGAATCTCCTATATCATGGTCTTATGAGACTGAGCACAGGCCGCAATTTAGTAATTTCATGAGTTACAAATAAGTAAACCTATGGGGAAAATTACTTATGAGTGTCATCTTGGAGAAGTTGCTCCCCTTACCCCCAAACCTACATCAAACTGGTCAAAACCTACAACAAACTGGTCAAAACCCAAATCAAACTGGTCAAAACCTATATCAAACTGGTCACCAGCAAACACTAACAACACGGAAAAGAAATTAATAAAGCATATTTAATGGAAGTTGTGTAGATTGGCATGGAAGAGGGAAGGGTTCCAGAGGACTGGAAATCAGGTACAATTGTTCCTTTATATAAAGGAAAAGGGGAGAGAGAAGTATGTGGTAACCATAGGGGAATTTGCCTTCTTATTGTGACTGGAAAGATATATGGCAGAATACTTACTGATAGGATCAGGCATATAACAGAGGAGTTAGTTGGAGAAGAACAAGGGGGATTTAGGAAGGGAAAAGGGTGTGTAGATCAGATATTTGTTCTAAGATGTTTAATGGAGAAGTATCTAGAGACAAGAAAGAAAGTGTATGCTGCCTTCATGGACTGGAAAAAGCTTATGACAGAATAGATAGGCATGGTATGAGGAAGGTTTTAAGAATATATGGAGTGGAGGGGAAATTGTTGAGTGCTGTGAAGGGAATGTACAAAGGAGCTAGGGCTACTGTGTGAGTGGATGGCGAGCTGAGTTCTTTGATCTGAAAGTGGGACTGAAACAGGGTTGTGTGATGTCTCCATGGCTGTTTAATATATACATGGATGGGGTTGTAAGGGAGGTGCAAGGTAGGGCAGTGGATGTGGGGGTGGCTCTAATGAATGAGGGCAAGATGTGGAAGATTCTGGTGTTGTTGTTTTCTGATGAAATAGTACTGTTGAGTGAAGATGAAGGGGAGTTGCAAGGTTTGGTGAATGAATTTGGGACAGTGTGTAAGAAGAGGAATCTGAAAGTCACTGTGAACAAGAGTAAAGTTATGGTGTTTGAGAGGAATGAAGTCACAGAATGCACAGTGAGGTTGGATGGTGAGGATATGGAGAATGTGAGTGCATTCAAGTACTTGGGCAGTGTGATAAGTAAGGATGGAAGTTTTGGGGATGACATACTTGAAAGGGAAGGATGGTTGTTGGTTCACTGACAACGGTGATGAGAAATAGGGAGGTGAGTATGGAAGTCAAGAAGTCACTGCATGATAGTATCGTGATCCCTACCCTGACGTATGGAAGCGAGGCATGGATCTTGCTAGAGGGTAATAAGTCAAGAGGGACAGCAGTGGAAATGAGTAACAGTACATCCTTCAACTTTGCGAACTTTAACTTTGCGATTCACCAATTTTGCGAGGTAGTTCCAAGTCATTTAATTTTTAACATTCATGAACTTTGCGTTTGATCACACACTTTGCGAGGTCGAGTGGTGGGAAAGTCGTCTTACCGCGCTACTTTGACACGCGGAGTAGTGACGTCGTGGTTCGCTGGGCATACTGTGCTTCTTGGTTCGGTGTTCTGCCGCCCCGCCACGTTTGTTTACACCTCCAACCAAGGTCACTGACCCTCGCAATTTCATGGTGCTCCTCGCAATATCCCAGCAGTCTAACCTTGCACGAGTGTTATCATGGCGCCAACGGGTAAGAAGAACAAGAAAATAAGTTTGGAGACCAAACTGAAAATGATTGAAAGGAAAGAAGGAGGTAAAGGTAACTCTGCTATTGGTAAGGAGTTCGGTGTTGGTGAATCGACAGTGAGAATGATTTTAAAGAACAGTGAACAAATCAAGCAAGCAGCTAAGAACTATGGAGGTGCTCAGTTTGATGGTAGAATGCAGGTGGCCAACAAAGAAGTTATAATAAAAATGGAAAGATATCTTGCTCACTACATACAAAGAAAGGAAAAGGAAGGGGTTGCACTAGATGGATGCCACATAAGGGAGCAGGCAAAGATATTCTATCACACATGCCTTAAAAAAGCCATAAATCCTCCAACAAAACCTTTCAAGGCATCGAGTGGGTGGCTATGCCAGTTCCTCAAAAGCAAGGGGTTTAAACACATCAAGTTCAGTGGCGAGCGAGGCAGTGCTGACTACGAAGCAGCCAACATCTTTCCCAGTGTTTTGAGGGGCATAATAGAGGAGGAAGGGTACACCAAGGATCAAATTTTTAACTTAGATGAAACAGGCATGAACTGGAAGGCCATGCCAAGGCCATCCTACATTGCTAAACACCAAAAACAAGCAAGAGGAAAAAAACTAGACAAGTCGCGGTTTACAGTCATGCTGACCTTAAATTTATCAGGCACCTGCAAAATGAAACCTGTGATCGTTCACATGGCAAGGCATCCAAGGTGCTATAATAATATAAGGAGCATGGAAAGCATCTCTGATTTTTATTGGTACCGGTCTGATAATGGTTGGATGACTTCAAGCATCATAAGGGAATGGCTTCTGAACCATTTTGTGCCTAATGCTCGTCTCATGTGCCAACTGAAAGGGCTTTCCTTCAAAGTGTGCCTTCTGATGGACAATGCCCCTTGCCATCCACACTATCTCGCAGATGTTCACCCCGGTGTGAAAATAATTTTCCTGCCCCCAAACACCACCTCTCTCGTGCAACCCCTTGATCAGGAGATCATAGCAAACAAGAAAAACTTCTACCGCACCAAACTTTTTAACTACCTCAGAGAAAAAACCGAAACTAAAGAGGAAATAAGGATGATAGAGGCAGAGGATGAGCATGGAGACCTGGATATGGACGACCCCCTGTCACAGGAAGAACTCCCCAACCCTGCCCCAGCCCCGGAAGATGGACCCATTGCCCCAGAGATGACAGTGAGGCAGTTCTGGCGGCAATTTACTATCAAGAAGGCCCTAGAATTTGTTATTGCCTCATGGAAGGAAATAAATGAGGCCACTATCAACCATGCTTGGCACTGTCTGGTACCCCACCTTTGCCCTAAAAAGCCAGGTAGCGAGGTTCAGCAGGTGGAAGAGGCTGAAAGGGTAGTGTTGGCAGCAGCGCAGTCAGTTGCTGGATGCCGTGAAGTTACAGCTGAGGAAGTGAGGGAGATAGAACAAGAAGAACACGAACGTGCCACGACCACCATGCTCAGAGTTGACGAAGAAGATGAACTAGCCAGCCAGCAACCAGAGCAACCACAACCACATCCACGCCGAGAATTAACGATGCATAACTTGGCCAATATCCTCGCCGTCATTGACCAGCCGAAAGAAACCATCGTGAGCATCGAATGTGACCAATTTAGGGCTGAGGAAGCATGTCACGGTGTTGAAAGGGCCCTTCGCTTTTATGCTGACCTCCACAGAGATGGGGTTAACAAGAGGAAGCAGTCTCTAATCACAAAATTCATGAGAACCCCAAGCCACCCTGCCCCATCGACCAGCCGCCCTGCCACCCCTCCCCAGGCAGCCAGCAATCCTAGCATCCCTAACCTTTTTGATTCTGATGACTCCAGTGATGATTTCGACTTCGAGGGTTTCATGAGAGAGGCAAAAAAAGCACAGCAAGATGTGGAAATATCTGTCAACAGTGATAGTGATGACGTAGGCCCCGCGGGGCCACAGTAGTCGCACCCAAGCCTTGCCCCGCCACCAGTCCCCTACACCACGCCAGTCTTCACATCAGTGTAAATATGCATTTTTTTTCTTTTTTATGTTTCTTACCTATGATGTTATCATAATAATATTACTGTACAATACATCAGTCCATGTTTGTTTCATTTATCATCATAAAATTAAGAGGTAGAGTCAAGAGAAAGAGTGGGAAAAAGTGCTTACCTTGGGGTGATGTCGACCAATTTACCTTTATTGCATATATTTAATTGTTTCAACTTTGCGAATTTCGATTCTGCGAGGTTTTTTGTCGACCATATTCTCGCACAACTGAAGGAAGCACTGTACTTGAGAGGAGAATGTGGAGTGACATGGAGGGACAGGTTGACGAATGAAGACGTGAAGGAACGTTGTGGGGTGGATGTGGTTGAGAAGATTAGGAGAAATACACTGAGGTGGTCTGGACATGTGGAGAGAATGGAGAATGAAACTCTGACTAAGAGGGTGTATGCAGGTGGGGTGGAGGGAGGAAGAGGGAGGGGAAAGCCGAGAATGAGGTGGAGGGATGGATCTGAAAGGTATATGAGGGAAGGGGGAGTGAGCTGGAGGGAGGGTAGGCAAATGGTGGGTGACAGAGCGACTTGGAGGCATTTCGTCTGCGGCCACCCTTTGCGGGATTAGGGCGTCGGGCTATACAGTAGGCGCGGAAAGTGCTGACGCCATCTTAAAACAAGAAAACGTTCTTGTGGTTAGCAAGGAGAAACAAATAAATTAACACTCACCATTGAATATAGTATTTACTGGCATTCCCCTTCACCTTTATTATCTTCTTAACGCATCTGGGGAGACTGATGGCGTAGTTTTGCAGAACAGACGGACTAAAATTGCTCCATAGCTGCTTGACTGCAGCCTCAAGTTTAGGCAAAGATGATGTGCCGCTTCATGTGCGCCCATAAATTCTCAATGGGATTGATATCTGGGCTGTTTCCGGGCCAATCTCGAATAAAGGGAACCTCACAGTCTGTTAGCCACTGTTTCACTGACTTTGCAACATGTGCAGGGGCAGAATCTTGCATAAATACTCTTGCCTTGGTTTTATCAAAAGAGTCACTTAAAACATCACATAATAGCTCCAAATAATTGTTCTGGTTCACTTTTTCATTTGCAGGTAGAATTACCAACTCACCAACACCATAATATGTAAAGCAGCCCCAAGCCATGAGTGAGGCTGGGTATTTAACAAACTTGGAAGTGTACTTAGAATTCAGGGGGTCACTGCCTGGTTTGCGGTACACTCGTGATGAAGGGGTACCAGTGACAGTAAATGTTGACTCATCACTCCAAAGCACAGTTTTCCATTGCTCCTCACTCCAGGCAAGATATTTCTTACAAAAATTTACTCTCTTTTTCTTCTGAAGTGCAGTTAGCGGTGGTTTTTTACGAGCACAAAAACTCCTGTAGCCCAGATCGTCATGCAACAGTTGCTGCACACTTCTGACAGACACATCTGCCAGCAACTGTGGGTTCTTTTCTTTTAAATCCCGTGCTGTTAGCCTTGGATCCTTGCTAACTTGCCTTGAGATCAGCTGACGGGTCCTGAAGGTTGTCTTACGAGGTCTCCCAGGCTTGGGAAGTGGAGTGGGAGGAATGGCCTCCCCACTGTCCTTGAACCGCTTCACCAGTCTCTGCACTGTCCTCAGTCTAACACCATCTGATCTGCAATAAATGGGAGTTTGTGGCCAGCTTTGTATAAAGTAATCACTTCCACACGTTTGTTCTTGCTTGTGGTTACTTTAGGCATGATGAGGATGTGGTAGGTAACCAAATAACTGTGTTATTTGAGTCAAAACATGCCCTCGTGGTGCAGCACACACACAGACAATCCTCCTCCTGTGGCTGCCCAAACATTACTGAGCCTGCTCCTGTGGTGCCAAACCTATCAAGCAGGGTTGCCAGCTCCCCTTGAAAAAGCGTCAGCTCATTTTGCATCACAGGGGAGGGTAGTATTGACCCTACTTCACTTAACGCGAAAAAGAATGATGTCGGCAAAAAAGCGTCAATACTTGCCGTGCCTACTGTATATAGATAGATAGATAGATATTTAATGGAAATGAACGATATTGTTCTTACATGACTCTGACTGACAACACTGCCTGAATGGACAGGGGATGGGGGGAGAAGTTCAGGACTATCTGGCCATGATCCTGTTAGGCCAAAAACATTTAGGCCACATGTTACCTAACCTAACCTACATTATGGCTGTACAGCAATTCAGCCATTTGCCACTTTAGGCCGCTATGGCTGAACTGGCTCTCAGCATGAAGCAGGTGTGTTACTGCCTCATGCTGCCACCTCTGTGCTGCTTCCTCAACCTCCCTCAGGAACCCCTCAAAGTTCAGTGTGTAGGCAACGGAAGCGGTGTTGTTGTCGTCCTCAGCTGCCTCAGTGTCGCCATAAGAATTGCTCATTCACTGACTTACCAAACTGGAGTGGCCTTTCCATATTTTCTATGGAAATGAGTCACAGGTTACTTATTATTCCTGGAATACTACAGCTACTGAGGATTTTTAAAAATTTACC
>JAGKTI010009907.1:0-11880 GCA_018397915.1 Birgus latro
CACTTAAAAACCATTCATGAAAAAATTAAATTGCAAGCAGGAAATTATGATTAACATTTTTGGTAATTTTTTAACTTAGGCATGAAAATCTTTATGGAAATCATCTATCACACAGTTTATGCATGAGATTAATGATATGGAAAGAACAAAACAAGGAATTTTGATGAAGTTAGGGTACTTACCAGAATGTTGCCGCCGTCCTGATGTATAACACGATCGATCATCTCAGACTCTGACAGTAAGACCTTGCACCTGACACACCCTAGCACTTCCGGTGCAGTTTACACTCACCAGCACTTCTCACAAGCACTTTCCACAACATTTTCTTTCGCATACCTTGCATCACATCACTTCACTTCACTGTACATAACAGTAAATTTCCGTGTGGTTTAGTGACGAGTCCTGGAGAATTTATTCAATCTCAGCATACTTAGGAGTAAACAGCACCTTCCTCTCCACGTTTTGTCTGGTCTTCGAAGAGAAATCAGCTGTGTACTGCTGTAGTTTGTCTCGGGACTACTTGATATCAAACAAGGTGGAGCGAGGGAGGTTGAATTCACGTATGATCCGTGATGTCGGCCACCCGGCATCCATCTTCTCCAATACAACTCCCTCTTCTTCTCCACAGTCAGAACCACTTTCTTCCTCTTCTCAGGTGGCAGGGCCATTATCACACGCATGATGAAGGTGAAGAGCAGCATCAAGCACTGTAGGAGGTAGGGTATCACCACAAAAGCAATCACTTCGGCCGCCATTGTCGGAGCTGTTCACGAGGCAGCAACTGAGTGGGAAATGGGACCGACAGATAGGCGCCACGTGCGTAAACAGCCGATCGGCGCGTGCGGGAAATTCAACCTGACGCGGCCCAAAAAATTCGATTTTTTTCTATTTTTTTTCGAATTTTTTGGCATTTTGGGGGTTGGGCAGCCCACGATATCCGAATAGTGAGGGTGTTCGAGTATTGGACATCCAAATAATAGAGGGATTACTGTACATATATATACTGTATATATATATACTGTGTATCATTACCTACATTTTCATTTTTAACTATCACTGCTGAAAAAGCAGGAACTGAGTAATAATCTCTCTAATTAACCCCTTAACCACGGGGTTGTCGGAGGTGGGCTGTGCCCATCCCGTGGGGCAAATCTGCGATTCGACTGACTTTATTAAAATATTTGCCAAAAATCAGTTATTAGTCCTAGAATTTTATAATTACATATGCATATGGCACATACCTTCAGCTTTCTCCTGGGATTTTTTTTTTTAGCACTCGTCAACTACCGTAGGCCTTGTGGAGACTTCTGATGTTGGGTAACAAAGTCTCCGCTTTACACTTCCCGACATTCCGTAATATGAATATCACTGCCTGATATTATCACTAGAAACACTATTCAATAATTTCCAAGTAGTGTGGAATCCATACTCAAAAAACGCTGAACGCAATGTAAAATACGAATGCGTACGAGCCTCCCACCCACTCGCGCTAATTCGCCGCTGGTATTCTGTCATTTCTTACTGATATACACACTCACACTTTATTATTTCTAGTACTTTATTACACTTATATATATCTACAGTCCTTTACCGCTTCCCACACGATGTTTAGTAGGGGGAGAGGTCACAGGGCCTTTTATAATGGGCGCAAAAGTGGCAGAATGGAGGGGCGCGACTGCGACATGATTTCGCCTTGAAGGACAAGAGTGAACTGAATGTACTGTACGTATCTCGGTAGCCAAGAGTTTAAAATGTTAGCTGCTAATGTATATGCTAAGAAATAACTCATAGGAAATCTAGACAATACAGTAAGACCTCACTGTAACGGACTAATTGGGGTCCAAACCATTCCGAAAATGCAAAATTCCGATAATAGCGACATCCGGACTTCCTCCTGCTGATCCGAACTTTTCCGATACATCAGACATCAGTCCGGATTGCATGAACTGTTTATAAACTGTTTTGACTACTATTGTGGTACTGTACTGTGTTATAACTAGAAGAGAGGTATACAGGGCGAAGTCTGAGTCACAGAGACTTTTACTTGATAATCTAAATCATGAAGGAAGGAAAAATATGGTTTTTAGGTTGGCAAATCAGGTGAAGAGAGATAATCGGGACATTGTAGGCGAGCAGTGTGTGAAGAATGATGAAGGAAGGGTAGTGGTGAACAGTGAGGATATTAAAGATGCATGGAGAGAGCATTATAGCCGGTTGTTGAATGAGGAGTTTGATTGGGATAGGGAAGGTTTGGAGCCAGCTGATCCGGTGTTTGGGCCTTGGCCTTTGATTGACGCTGCTACTGTGAGTGAGGCAATAGGCAAGATGCGGGTGGGGAAGGCGGCAGGTGTGTCTGAGTTGACTGCTGAAATGTTGAAGGCCTCAGGAGATATTGGGGTGAGGTTAGTCACTGACCTGATAAATATGATTATATATGAGTGTGTGGTCCCAGATGATTGGCTGAAGAGTGTAATTGTAAATGTGTACAAAGGGAAGGGTGATGCCCTGGAAAGGGGAAATTACAGAGGTATAAAGCTCTTAGATCAGATAATGAAAGTAATGGAGAGAGTTCTAGAAGGTACGATTAGAGAAAGAGTGAATATCAATGAGATGCAGTTCGGGTTTATGCCAGGCAGGGGGACCACTGATGCCACATTCATTGTTCGACAGCTTCAGGAAATATATATTGGAAAGAAAAGGGAATTGTATTTTGTTTTTGTTGATTTGGAAAAGGCCTTTGACAGAGTCCCTAGAGAGGTGGTGAAGTGGGCAATGAGAAAGCTGGGGTTGGAAGAGTGGCTGGTTAGGGTGGTTATGGCCATGTACGTGGGTGCTCGCACCCAGGTAAGAGTGAATGGAGTTTTGAGTGATGAGTTTCCCGTGAATGTTGGTGTGCATCAGGGGTCAGTTTTGAGTCCCTTGTTGTTTATCATGGTGCTCGAAGCCCTCTCACGTGACTTCAGAGATGGACTCCCATGGGAGATGTTGTATGCTGATGATTTGGTGTTGATTGCTGAGAATGAAGGGGAGGCTGAGGAAAGATTTAAGAAGTAGAGAGATGGTATGGGGCACAAGGGCTTAAGGGTAAATGCAGATAAAACAAAAGTGATGATATCTAGGGTTGGTGGCGGTACAATCAGAGGAGAGGGAGAGTGGCCATGTGCAGTTTGCCACATGGGTGTGGGAAGTAATTCCATCTTGTGCAGTGTTTGTGATAGATGGGTGCACAAGAGATGTAGTGGTATTAGAGGTAGACTGCGAGATAATGCTGATTTCATGTGTGCGGTGTGTCGTGGAGAGCAGGTGGAGATTGTTAGGCGTGAGAGGGTTGAATTTGCAGGTGAGTCTCTTGAGTGTGTGGAGGAGTTTTGTTATCTGGGAGACATGTTATGTGCCGAAGGTGGGGCTGGAGTTAGCTCGGTTGCTAGAGTGAGAAGTGGTTGGAAGAAGTTCAGGGAGCTGTTGCCTCTCCTGACATTGAGAGGACTCTCCGTACATGCTAAGGGGTCTTTGTATGCAGCATGTGTTAGGAGTGTGATGCTGTATGATAGTGAGACCTGGGCAGTAAAGGAAGAGGATATTCGCAGGTTTAAACGTACAGAAATGACAATGATTAGGTGGACGTGCAGTGCGTCCCTGCGTGCAAGGCCTGGGGGGGCTGGGTTTACGATAGAAGAGTTGAGAGGTAGGATATGACTGGAGTGTATTGGTGTTGTGATGAGGAGAGGTAGGCTGAGGTGGTTTGGACATGTGGAGAGGATGGGGGATGATAACTGGGTGCAGAGGGTGAGAAGTGTTAATATTGGGGGAGGGGTTGGGAGGTAGACCGACAAAGACATGGGACGAGGCCATTAAATGTGACTTAAGGGTTAAGGGACTGAATAGGGAGGCTGCCAGAGATCGAGCAGCATGGAAAGCCGCCATTAGGTGACCAAGGCCGACACATGCAAGCATGTTGGAGCCTTCAAAAACAAAAAATGAAAAACGTACTGTACAATGATAAACATGTCTGTTATTTATATTATTGTGGTGAACATAGCTGAAGTGGTCAGGCAGTCCGGATGCTACTGGCTTTATCAGACATTTTCCGATATATAGGAATTTAGTCTGGTAGCTCCTTAAGTCCGATAAAAGCGAATTCCAGTCAACTGAAGTCCGTTATATCGAGGTTTTACTGTACATAATAAATTAGGTAGTTCCAGGTGAATATAAATATCACTCAGGCTTCCCCCTTCCTTTCTTAGATACATTTATATTACGAGAATAGCTCATACGGGATATTTCACGGGGAAAAAAGCAGGGGAAATTAGTGAACGAGTGCAGGTTGGATGTTGCCAAGTGATAATTGGCCAATTCCAGGTGTATGGCACTATCAGTTAATTTATTTTTTTATATATATATTATTTGGTATAAGACTAGGACATAGGGCTCATTTCAATGGATGAAATCAGTGGAAAAATCTGGGGAAGATTTGCATAACGCAGAGCAGCTGAGCAGACAACACGAGAGGGTAATGGAGGGGAGGTAGGGAGGGGAGTTTAGAATGGGGAAAAATGACTAAATTGTCAACAATGGATGGGAGTACTGATGAAATTAGCAGTTCTGAGTATTGTTGGGCATTGGCAGTGCTGATAGATGATACAAGTCACCACCTGAAAGCCCGGGCGAATTCAAAACAACATAGAATCACAAAAGTGATGCCCCACGGTATGATCCATTGCACCCAAACGTCACGGAAGTGACGACCCGCGGTTAAGGGGTTAATGGTTATAGTAATGCAAAGCCCATTGGATAACCTGTATACTGTCAAGTCCTAGTTTGCGATGGGATTATGTCAACTGAAAACGGATTGCATACCGAGATCAATTTAACACGGGTTGAATGGGAATAGAGAAGAGGCCAAGGACCACATAACCTAAAATCTCAAAAAACATTTCTCCCACTCACTTGATGTATGTCCTTGGCCGATTTGAGTCATCACTAAGGGTCCCCTCCCATGATGGGGGACAACTGGAGGGCCTGGATGATCACTCCAGGTCCTCAAAAGGTGAGGACTGATGGTGAGAGCAAATGGATGAAGCCGAGGGCTAGCAAAGTGGTGAGGCTTAGGGAGAGCATAGCACTGTGGCGGGTGGGGAGCACTGTTCTGAAGCAGCAGTAGAGCGCTGCAGTTAGGTAGCAGAGGAGCACAGGAGTGAACCCGGCAGGGTGTGGGGTCTGCACCCCAATCGTTGATGACCTGGGCTCTTCCACAGTACTGGGGACTGTCAAAAGGCAAAAGAAGGTGATGGTGGTCTGTTGTGCTGCCCTCTTCTTAATCATCAGGAGCTCCCTGCACAATCTCAAGCGTAGCTCTGTGCCGTACATGGCCATGTCACCCATTGCTGGGTTCAGGTCCTTGTCCTAGATGTAGGCAATGGCATAACTGATCCTGGCAAGTAAAACCTTTAGTATGTTGATGTACAGGACACAAATGGGCTCGTCCTCCTCACTGCCCTTGCCACCTTCCTGTGCCTCTGCCACCTGTTCCCTTGATTCAATGAGCTCCTGTGCGGGCAGCTGCTTGATCCACCACTCCAGGACCTCTTGCACATCAACCTAGTCAACCTCATTAAACTTTGCCTTGTGGGAGAAGTTCAGGATTTCACTATGGATGCCCTCCATGACTGGGAACCTCGTGAAGGAGTGAACATACTCTGGCCAGACTTTTCTTCAGACAGCACTGAGTGTGCCTGGCTGTACCTTCTTCCATACCATCATGATGCTATCAATGGTATTCTCGATGTTACATTTCTTCCAAAACCATTGCGCTATATCAGTCTCCCCTGAGACGCTCACCCTCAGCATTTGCTCCGTGGTGTGGCAGAAGTAGTGCACCTTAAGGGTAGAGATGACACCTTGGTCCACAGGCTGAAGCAACGATATTGTGCTGGGGGGTAGGTACACCACCTTTATGTTGTCCAATCATTCCTCCATGCCATCAAGGAGGATCAGGCACTGTCCACCAGGAAGAGAAAGTGGTTGGCCAAACTGCTCTGGCTGGCATATTCATGCAGCTGGGAGGCCAGGTAACCCGCCATATGGGACTGACAGAGTGAGGAGGTCAACCAAGCCTAGGGGATACTCTTCCACATAATCCCCAGGTTTTCCTTAACAAAGGCTACCCTTACCCTTTTAGGCTTGCCCTCGGCAACCTCAGTAGCACCATGCTTTCCACTAAGGGTAACAACCTTGTCAGACATGATTTCCAAGTCACAAGGTTCAATATTTCACACAAAAATTTATTATTCCACATAATATCACACACTGCAATATTTGTTGTTCACTTGCACTGTTATCTGGAACACAAGGAAAATTATCACAGCTGCAGGATATGTAAGTGAGAAGACAAGTGTGGTGGGGTTTTCAAAGAGGTGGAGTGAAGCAGGCAGGGTGCACTGAGACCTCAGATTAAGGTTCTGCACATGTAAACTCTGGATGGACATCTTGGCTCAAACATCTTATTGTTGGCTTGTGCGTATATGCAAGACTGTCAAAAGCAGCCACCACAATTATCGTATATGCAAATTCCGTGAACCTGAAACTTGATATAACTTTTATCATTCTATTGATTAATTGCACACTCAACCATCACATACTGAAACATGACTGGACTGTAGTCCTATGCTTAAAAAATTATGGCAAACTGTACCATGTAACATGGAAAACCTTGTTTATTGTATTCGAAAACTATTCTACAGCTTCTATGCTTTACTGTACTGAAATTCCAGTACTGTACAGGTATACCCCAATATATGATACCCTAAGATGCGATACACCGACTTAGCAATGGAGGTAGAAATACCACCATACCCCGCCTAACAATGGCTAAACCCCAGTTTAATGATGGGTTTTGATTTTTTTAACCAATGCTGAAGACACTTTAGGTTGACTTATGAACTGTTTTTAGACTTATATTTAATGTGTTTTAGTCACAGGTGGGGTGAACATTGTCATTCTGGGGTACAGTTTACTGAGTTTTTCCAGACTCATATTTGATGATTTTCAGATTTTAGTTTTGGGTTTAGGTGAGTTATAAACTGCTTTTAGACTTAGTTTAGCTTGTTTTAAAGCTATTTGGGGTTTAGGTGAGCTTTTAGACTTAGTTTAGCTTGTTTTAAAGCTATTTGGGGTTTAGGTGAGCTAGAAACTTTTTGACTTATTTGGGTGGGTTTAGGACTTGGTTGGGGGGAGACCCAAGGCTCAGAAACGCATATCTCTACTTTACATGTTAACCCTTTGATGTACTGATGATGGGCTGGACCGCAATGCATTTGTCAACCTCTGACGTTAATATGACGACTTTGCCCGTCATCCAATGTAATCTCAAAGGGAATACAGTAAGACCTCACTATAACGGACTAATTGGGGCCCTAATCATTCCAAAAAATGCGAAATTCCGATAAAAGCAACATCCGGACTTTCCCCTGCTAATCCAGACTTTTTCCGATATATCAGACATTAGTCCGGATTGCACCAATGGTTTTTAAACTGTTTTCACTACCACTGAAGTACTGTACTGTGTTATACCTTCACTACGTTAATCAAATGGAATAATAATACTGTACTGTACACTGATAAACATGTCTTTTATTTACCTTATTGTGGTGAACACAGCTGAAGTGGTCAGGCAGTCCGGACTGCTTCTGGCTTTATTGGACTTTTTCTGATATATAGAAATTTAGTATGGTAGCTCCTCGAGTCCGATAAAAGCGAATTCTGGTCTATTGAAGTCCGTTATATCGAGGTTTTACTGTATTCTGGGAGTTGTCATTTTTGTCGAATGACGGGCAAAAGTGGGTGGAGCTATGCCCACCAAGCTAGTGTATGCCTTCTCACTTGCTCTCATCTGCTCAGTGCTGTGTGAGATTCCTCACAGGTTAGACGTACCCCTCTTGATCTCCTGAGGTAAGTGCCTATTTCTCTGGATCTATTGCATTTTTTTCCCAGAAAATTTTTGTGTGTGTAGTTGAAAAAGAGTGTGTGAAGGCTAGCAAAATGCCTAAGACAAAGAGGTCATTGTTTAAAGGCAAGGGTCCCGCTAATATTCGTGGTGAGGAAGAGCCTGGCACCTCTGATTCAAGTGAATATGTACAAAGCCTTTCACACTGGGAAACGAAAACTCTTACACCTTGAAAAAAAATATGGATTACGTAGCATTGTGAGTGATGTGAGTGGTATAAGTGAAAGTAATGATGATTATCATCCCACTGATGCTGAAAGTGAAAGTAAAGACTTCAGAGGAATGTACGAGTCATGGTAGGGGTGGGAGAGCACATGGGAGAGGTTCCCACGTGTGGAAGCAAAGGGTTCAGTCACGTGGGGTGAGTGAAAGACGTGGAGCTATACCTTGTGAGGAAAGTGACGGGGGAGGAAGCAGCAGATGAGGGAGTCAGGCCTGGGGGGGAGGAGGAGGAGGAGGGTTGGAGCACCAACCCAAACCCCCCCAATGCCCATCCATTCATAGTTACACCTGGCCTGAGTGTCCCAATCCCCACCACTCCCCTAGGATTTTTGAGGCTATTTATTACCCGTGACCTCCTCATGTACTTTATGGAGGAGACAAATGCTATGCTGCCTACTGCCGAGATGAGTTTCAGCAGCACTCTGCATACAACTGGATTGGCTGCACCATCACTGACATCACAAATTACCAGGGCTTGAGGATATTTATGGGTATCTGTAAGCTCCCTGTTGAACAAATGTACTGGGCCAGCAAAGGAGAATATGCACCATCCTGTTTTGCCCAAACGATGACATCAACAGGTTCAAACAGATCTCAAAATATATTCACTTCTTCAACCAAAGGGCATTCCCCAATGGTAACAAAGACAAGGTGCTGCTGATCAGGATGATTATGGAATATCTGGAAGATAAATGCAGGAACCTGTATGTTCCTCTCAAGAGTATGTCTTTGGACGAGGGCATGCTGGCATAAAAAGGATGACTGATGATGAAGGTGTACAACCCCAACAAGCCAGATAAGTACAGAATCAAATTCTACTTCCTCTGTTAGGCCGAGACAAGTTACGTGATTAATTTCATAATATACAGTGGTGTCTCAAGGAGGCTTCATGATGTTATCTTTACGCTGTGTCAGCATCTGTTCAACAAGGGATACCATATATATATATGGACAATTACTATAACTCAGTGGAACTCACAGAGGATCTGTACCAGAATGACACCCAGTCCAGTGGCACTCTGCGTCTAGCTTGAGGGGCTCCAAGAGTGCTGAGGGCCCTGTCAAAGAATAAAGTACCTCACAACACTTTGCACTATCGCAGGAAAAACAACACCTTCATCATCCGTTGGCAAGACACAAGGCTGATATCACTAATCACCAACCTTGTGGGAGTACAAATGGAGGAGTATGTGCATCACAAGAGGATTAGGAAGGGTGGCAGGTCACAGTTACAGGTCACCACCTTGCAACGACCTATTGCAATACGTCAGTACGTGAAATATATGATTGGTGTTGATCGTTTTGATCAAATGATCAAGTATTATAGTTTCACACATAAGACAATGAAGTGGACAAAGAAGGTGATGCTGTACTTCATTCAGATGATGCTGCATAATGCCCATGACCTCTACAATAAGTACTGTCCAAATGGGAAGCAGCTGACACTTCTGGAGTTTCATGAAATAGCATACGATGCCCTCATCCACTTCAATCTTGATGAGTGTCCATCAAAAGGAAACGTCATTCATCATGCTCCAGCTCTACCTCTCAAGGAAAGATTTGATTATCATCCTCATGCTGCTGCTAACATCGCTGCTGCTCCTGCTGGCAGCCCTGGAACTTCTGCTGCTACTCCTGATACTCCTGCTACTCTGTCTTCTAAGGAGGAGGAGGACACAGAGCCTCAATAGGCACATCCACCTTCTGCAAAAAGGCCCAGGATTTTTGATCCTCCTGAGAGGCTAAGTGCAGGACATAAGATACATGCAACTGAGAAATTCGGGGGCCGCAGGAAACTCAAAAGATGCAGTGTTACAGAAGTGGCCTTTGTCATGAAACCAGCTATCAATGTAACATCTGCAAAGTGCCTCTTTGCATACGGAATTATTGTTCCCAACAATATCACACCAAAAAGAAGTACTGGCCAACACCATCTGTGGCCACACCCTGTGGGCATGAGCGTGGTTCCCGGAAGTAGTAAACACAGCATTCCCCTCCTGCACCATAGTCTGTAAAATGCAAGATCCTCAGCTGATGGAGGGAGGAGGTAAAGCCCTATGAGGATCAGGATTTATAAGTGAGTTAGCCATTATATTTTTGTCTTTTATATGTGCTATGAAAAAGTATAACTATTCAACTTCAAACTGAGCCCTAACTGAGGTTGTTACGATGACAGATAAGCCTCCTATAAGCATTTAAGGTAAAACATTACTACAGTAATCTTCCCACTATCCGTTGTACTAGAGCCAAAAGCATGATTGGAAAGTGGTCTTGTCCGGATAGTGGCCCTGAAGCTCCAGCACCAGTCATTCCTGACCCTAACCTAACCTGACCTAAATCAGAAAACCACCTACCTACCTCCCTACTGAACATGCATAGCACTTATTTAAGACCCCATTCACATAAATAATGGACACAAAGCATGAATTAATTGAATTTTAACCAAAAAATGATGATTTTGAGGAGAGTATGCAGAGGTGTTCACAAGTAGACAGCATACTGTACTGTAAATATGTATCGGACACGGCAATCACTAATAAAATCACCCTTTCTCACATCTTATGCACTAAAATATGGGATACAAAGCATGAAATAAATAAACTGTTACCAGAAAATTATGATTTAGAGGTGAGTAGGGCAAAAATGTTCACCAGTTGACTAGATAGTGAATGCATGTAAGAGACATGGTAATCAATCAGGAAATCACCTCTTTCACAGCCTGTGCACTCAAATATGGGACACAAAAGTATGAAGTAAATAAAATGTAACCAGAAAATTATGATTTAAAGGTGAGTAGGGCAAAAATGTTCACCAGTTGACTAGATAGTCAACGTATGTAAAAGACATGGTAATCACTGAGAAAATCACCTCTTTCGCAGCCTGTGCACTCAAATATGGGACACAAAGCATGAAGTAAATAAAATGTAACCAGAGAATGAGGATTTAGAAGTGATTATGGAAAATATTTGGCAGCTGACAGTGTACTTACATGTCCGTGGTGGCTGTTAACCCCACCTCTACAGCTCTGACAGTGGAGAAAATGCTATTGAAGCATGTACAGTAATCCAGTGTTGTACTGCACTTAATCATTAGCAGTGAATTATGATTGTTTAAACAAAAACTCACGGCAGTTCAGAGGCAACTGTCGAAGTGGCGAGAGGGGGAGACAGTGGGCATGTGAATGTAAACAAGACCGTTCGGCGCCGAGCGCCATTCAAACTTACGGGTCGAAAAAAATCGGATTCCCCCCCCCCCGAACATCAGCCTACGATGTCCGAACAGTGGTGTAACCGGATACTGGTCGTCCGGAAAGTAGAGAGATTACTGTACATCCAAAGTTCATGTGAGCACGCCAAAACAGAAACACTTATGTTCCTTTCTCTCTCGTATATTTACGGAGTAATTATTGAAGAAAGTGCAATAAATACAGTAATCCCTCCAATATCCGACGTAATAGAGCCAAAGGAATGTCCGGATATTGGTCCTGAAGCTACAGCACTGGTTTTTCATGACCCTAACCTAACCTAACCTAAATCAGAAAACTACCTTCCTACCTCCCTAGTGGACATGTATAGCACTTATTTAGGTCCCTTTTCACATAAATAATGCATACATAGCATGAATTTATTGAATTTTAACCAAAAAATGATGATTTA
>JAGKTI010009907.1:16763-29742 GCA_018397915.1 Birgus latro
GGGCGAGAGGGAGGGGGAGGCCGAGGATGAGATGGAAGGATGGAGTGGAGAGGTATATGAGAGAGGGGGGTGTGAGTTGGGAGCGTGGTAGTGAAATGGCAGGGGACAGAGTGACATGGAGGTGATTTGTTTGTGGCCACCCCGTGCGGGTTTAAGGCGTCTGGCAGTAGACAGATAGACAGATTTTTATTCTCCTAAGTAATGAAGCAAAAAATATTATTACTTGTTTTTTTTTTTGGGGGGGGGGCAATATTCTTTTTAAAGGGATGTGTAATATTTCAGCATGTCAGCTAATTTCTACTCGCTTTTTTAGCATCATATTTTATATATACTGTATATTGTCTTTTTGAACAATGTATGATAGAGCAAAACTTGCACCTCATTGAGCGAGTGTAACACGCCACAGCCAAAATTTACGCGCATCTCTCAACGTGAAAGGGTTAAATCTACCCCAACATACAATACCCTGCATAGTGATGGGATTTCACTTAACCAACTGCATCATTAAACCGGGGTATACCTGTACAGTATTTGAGGCTATGCTGGCTAAGAGACTGCGTATTCATCTCTCAATCTGTATGTCACTTGAATGTGAGGATCAAAACCTGAGTCATGGTGAAAATCTAAAGTGGGTGCTGATAACATTTCCTTCACATGCTAGCATATGTTTGCACTCTGAAGGTTCACATTCATGATGTATGTAGACTCTGACACACATTTAAACACAGCCAAGGCAGCACTTCAGCTTGTACTTGCACAGACCTCACTTGAAAAACTTGTCAAGCATGGAAAGCAATCATTTTGGATGTTTCTCTCCATTTAAAGAGATGGTCTGGCCCTATAAAGGACCCAAGACAGACCTATACAAGTACAAGGAGATTACAAATTACTGTATTTGTAAAGGACAGTACAGTATACTTCACATTCAGAAGTTCAGGAATGCCTGTGACGTATGTACTATACATCTTCACAAGCCAAAAAGTCATCATTACAGAATAAACCATGTAACTACTGCAGACTCCAAAAATGACAAAAATTTATATGCATTTGGCAAAAGACATGAGACATGTGAAGCCAGGTAAGCTGACCAATGACAATCAGCCTTTTTTTATATTTTTTTCTGAGTTATCAGTGAACCACTCTGTCCTCAAATCCTATATGTAAAACATTTTTACTTAAAAAAAAATATGAAGAACATCAAAATTTGTCTCAATTTTTTACAAGGAAGGGTTCAAAGTCAGTGTGCACAAATTTTCCCCAACATCCCTATCATAAATGCAGGTGAACCAATTATTATTTCATGCCAGCTAACTCTAGAATACTTCACTTGATAACTGTGACTAACTGAACATCAACTGATGCCCACTGGCTTACTGTGACAAACACAACCAGTCAGACCCTAAATTTTACGATCTTTTGCTGCTGCAAATAGATGACTGATGACTTGAAACAGATCATAGAGAGGATGTTGGAATTCTTTCAGTGAGTCTTCATCCTCACCCAAGGTGCATTTTTTAATATTCTCCCCCAAGGAATGGAAAAGGGGTGATAAAGAGGAATACTTGGCTGCCAAGTGTAGGGCTAGAAAAGATGTTTAAAGGGCAAAATCTAAGTCTCAGTGGCTTTTACTGGATAACCTAATAAAGTGCAAAATGAAGAATATCAAATTTAGGGTGGCAAATCTGATGAAGAGGGAAAAAAGAGATATCATAGGCGAGCAATGTGTGAAGAATGATGAAGGAAAGATTGTGGTGAACAGTGGGTATATATTAAAGATATATGGAGAGAGCATTACAGTATAACCGGTTGTTGAATGATAAGTTTGGCTGGAAGAGGGAAGGTTTGGAGCCAGCAGATCCCGTGTTTTAACTTTGGCCTTTGACTGATGCTGCTACTGTGAGCAGGGGAACAGGCAGGATGCCAGTGGGGAAGGCAGCAGGTGTGTCTGGGTTGACTGCTGAAATGCTGTGGGCCTCAGGAGATACAGGAGTGACGTTAGTCACTGACTTGATAAATACGATTATACTGTATATGAGTGCGTTGTCCCAGATGACTGGCTGAAGAGTGTAACTGTAAATGTGTACATACAAGGGGAAGGATGATGCCCTGGAAAGAGGAAATTATAGAGGCAAAAAGCTTTTGGACGAGATAATGATGATAATGGAGAGAGTTCTAGAAGGTATGATTACAGGAAGACCGAACACTGAGTTGCAGTTTGGGTTTACAACAGGCAAAGGAACCACTGATGCCATATTCATTGTTTGACAGCTTCGGGAAACATATATAGGAAAGTAAAGGGATATGTGCTTTGTTTTAGTTGACTTGGAGAAGGCCTCTGACCGAGTCCCTAAGGAGGTGGCGAAGTGGGCAATGAGAAAGCTTGCGATGGAAAAGTGGCTGGTTAGGGTGGTTATGGCTATGAATGTAGGTGCTTGCACCCAGGTAAGAGTGAATGAAGATTTGAGTGATGAGTTTTCTATGAATGTTGGTGTGCATCAGGGGTCAGTCTTGAGTCCCTTGTTGATCACCATGGTACCTGAAGCCCTTTCATGTGACTTTAGAAAAGGACTCCCGTGGGAGATGTAGTATGGTGATGATATGGTGTCGACTGCAGAGAATGAAAGGGAGGCGGGGGGAAAGATTTAGGGTTTGAAGATGGTGCAGGACACAAGGGATTGAGAGTCAATGCAGATAAAACAAAGGTGATGGTATCTTGGGCTGGTGGCAGTACTGTATTATCAAAGAAGAGGGAGAGTGGCTATGTGCAGTTTGCCACAAGGGCATGGGAAGTAATTCCATCTGTGCAGTGTTTGTGATAAGTGGGTGCATAAGTTATGTAGTGGTATCAGAGGTGGACTGCGAGATAAAGATGATTTCATATTGTGTTGGGGAGAGCAAATAGAGAATGTTAGACGTGAAACGATTGATCTTGCTGGCAAGTCTCTCCAGTGTGTGGAAGCGTTTTGTTATTTGGGAGACATAAGTCCTGGAGGTGGGGCTGGAGCTAGCTCTGTGGCTAGTTTGAGGAGTGGTTGGAAAATGTTCAGGATGCTATTATCTCTCCTAACACTGAGAGGGCTCTCCCTCCGTGCTAAGGGATCTTTGTATGTGGCATGTGTTAGCAGTGTAATGCTGTATGGTAGTGAGACCTAGGCAGTAAAGGAAGAGGATATTCACAGGCTCAAATGTGCAGAAATGACAATGATTAGGTGGATGTGCAATGCCTCCTTGAGTGCGAGCCCTGGGGGGCTGGGTTTGTGATGGAAGAGTTAAGAGGTAGGATGGGATTGAAGTGAATTGGTGTTGTAATGAGGAGGGGTAGACTGAGGTGGTTTGGGCATGTGGAGATGATGAGGGATGATAACTGGGTGCAGAAAGTGAGAAGTGTTAACGTTAGGGGTAGGGTTGTGAGAGGCAGACTGAAAAAAACCTGGGATGAGGTGACTGAGCATGACCTCAGGGACCAGGGACTGAACAGGGAGGCTGCTAGAGATTAAGCAGCATGGAGAGACACCATTAGGTGACCAAGACCAATGCGTGCAAGCATGGTAAAGCCTTAAAAACAAAAACAACCGAAAATGAAACTCTCAATTATCTGTCGTCGCAATATCAGGTCCAATACAATATCTGACGCAGCTATCTTGACTCAAATAACCCCTAAAAGATGGGCGTCTGCATATGCTGTCTGAGGGTACTAGGGTCAAAAAGACGGGTGTCCGACCGCATATGCAGTCACGCCCCACCCACACCCACAAACCCTTCCCAACCCACCTCACTCCCCTACTACCACACCCACATGCCACCCACCCACACCCTCACCCCCCCACTCCAACCCCTCACACTCCCTCCACCACCCCACCCCACCCCCCACTGCCCCACCCCCCCACCCGCATCCCCCCCCCCCCCACCATCCTCCCACCACCTACAACCCCCTATCCCCACCACCACCAACCCCTTACCCTCCTCCACCCCCACCCCCATACCCCCTAAACCCCCACCCCCCTAACCCCCCACACCCCTCAAACAACCCCATCCCTCCAACCTCCACTGCCACCCCCACCCCCACCCTTTTCCTCCAAACCCCCCACTTACCACCCCCACCCATCAACCCCCCACCCCCAACCTACCCCCACCTCCCTCAAGCACCCAGTCACCATCCCCTCACCACCCCACAGCCCCCACACCTCCCCCCTCCCACAAATCCCCCACCATATCACACCCGCCGATTATGCTAATCCTGAGCAAATGTCAAAACATTACGATGCCCGTCTTTTAAGGGTTAATGCAATATTTGATGAAATTATGCAACGTCCAGCTCCAAAATGGGTGTAACCGGCAGTCCAATGCAATGTCTGGCATTGAGGTGTCTCAACCAGCTTGCAAGCGATAGCCAACAGGTGCAAGAGAAAATCCTGAAACTCTGGAGCAAATGAAAGTGTCCACTACACGCCAGCTAATCAGAATCCGTCATGGACGCAGCTCACCTGACGCCCCAAGAATACCGGCATGCTCTCATTCTTGCCTGAAGATGTCGTACAGCTACAACGTGCCTGTGCACTCCGATCCTCTGACCACATGGTCACAAAACCCTGGTGCTGTTACTGACCCTGGCATCCTATGCTCCTATGTTCGAGGTACTCTACGTACTACTGCTTATTGTGATGCTAAAGGCAAGGCAGTGCTCATGTGCTAGTGCTCTACTGTGTCTGTGAGTACAGTACTGTTTATGAGTGCGAGTGTGAACCCCCCAGTGCAGTTTCTCCTCATGTGCCTCACCTATGATCTCACAGTGCTTGCTACTAGTTGTGTGTGATGACTGATATTGTGGCTTTTGTGGTGGTGCCCTAGCTGCTGCAGGTCCTGCTGGCCTTGTGCTTTGTCTTGCTTGTTGTCTCCATGGCCCCTCCACCACATGCTAAGAGGCGTTGTATAAATTTCTCGATGGAGATGATCGAGAAGACGGAACAAGCCTGGACCACTGCAGAAGCTAATGGAGCATGATGACATGCCCTAGACCGCATTGCAGGATTAGTGGGGAAACAAGCACTCCATCAAAATGTTCTTCCAAAATCAACATGGTGAGACTGTGTGATGGAACGAATTCAAGATGATGGCCAAGCTATGTTTCGATGAACTCCACCAGGACTGCCTGAAGTGGTTCTGACAACGGTGAGGCAGTGGCGTGATTGTGCATCCATCGAGCTAAAGGCTGCAGCCACCAAGTTCGCTGTGCAACTGGGGATCGCGTATTTTGAGGTGCCTGAAGGTTAGCTGACTTGGTTCAAACTTCGACATAGGCAGTCTAACAAGACGACCTATAGTGCACTGGATGCAGATACAGAGGGAGCTGAAGAGTTTTGCACCAAGTTTAAAAAACCTGAATGATGAAGAGTGATAACATCTCAATCAGGTTTATAATGCTGACGAAACTGGTCTTTTCTTCAGGTCAGTCCCGACTAATACCTTGGCTGAAAAGAAGGATAAGTCATTACCTGGCTGTAAGGCAAGCAAAAAGCATGTCTGTTTTGTGTTGTGCCAATGCAACAGGCTCCCACGGTATGAAACCTGTTGTAGTGGAGCATGCCAAACAGCCATGTTGTCTCCCGGGATTAATGGATCATCTCCCAGTGATTTATTTCCACTTGCTGCGGGCTTGATTTACAGCCAAGATCTTCAAAAA
The DNA here is from genome assembly GCA_018397915.1 of Birgus latro. Classification (NCBI taxonomy): domain Eukaryota; kingdom Metazoa; phylum Arthropoda; class Malacostraca; order Decapoda; family Coenobitidae; genus Birgus; species Birgus latro. The sequence continues at coordinate 22,444 of JAGKTI010009907.1, forward strand.
ATGGTTCTACAATCATGCTATGAAGGTGATTATCCGTTATTAAATGGAGAGTCTTGGCCTTATCTGTGACCAAGTGAAGGCTCCGCTGCTCCTGAACAATGCTCCTGCTCATCCTTCTGAGATGGAGATGGTTGGAGATGGAGGTTGAATTAGGGTCATGCTTTTGTCTCCTAATTCAACTGCGGTCTTGCAACCCATGGAACAGGGTATTATCGCCGCAACAAAGTGGCTGTACAGGAAGAGGTTTATGGAGACAGGATGGTTGTGCTCAAGGATGACGAGGAGGCAGCCCACGGCATGGACAATGGGGTGAGGACCTTGGCCAACTTCAAGCACTATTCCCTCAAGTCTCCAATGTACAACTGGGTGCAGGCTTGGAAAGAACTCTCTGGACTCATGTTTGAGCATGGTTGGAACAAGCTCCTCAGGGATGATGAGACCACTGATGACTTTACCAGCTTTGAAGCTCAGGACTTTCATCTGGTGTATGGAAGCAGCAGGAAAACAAGTAACCAAAAACATGATCCATGGTTGGCTGGAAGTGGATGCTGGAGACCCACAGTACCAGACTCTGTCCAACAGGGAAACTTTGGAGTCTGTGACTGCAGGGGGAACTGAACATGAAGGGGAGGAAGAAGTGGATGATGATGATGATGATGATGATGATGATGATGATGATGATGATGATGATGATGATGATGATGACGATGACGACGACATGGCAGAAATCCCGAGCTCTAGCAGGTTCGTGATGCAGTGGACATCCTTCTCAACTGCTGCAAGCATCCTAATTGGCTGCCCATCTTTACCGAGGCCAAGGCCACTTACCCGCGGCAGGGCAGTGAGAATGTGATCAAGTTGTAGTTGAGAAGGATCCCCAGGTAGTCCTCCATCAAGTCCTTTTTCCATTCCGTGACACCTTCCGTTCCATCATTACAGCCCTCGACCTCCTCGCATCGTCCTCTGTCGCCTCAACCGTTGACCTCCTCGTAGTGGCCTGTCACCCAAGCCCTCTTCTTCCTCACACTGGCATTGTTTACCCCTGCCAAGCACCACCATGGCCACTTCTTATTCATCTCAGCCAGGCACCTTGGCCAAGGCACCAACATCAGCCACACAGTCAGTGGTGTCTCCACCTGAGGTCTCCCCTCAGTCGGAGACCCCATCAGAGCTCCACCTGACACCCTTTGCCACTCCACCTCCACTACCTACTCCAGCACTCTTGGCAGAGATCAAGCCTGAGGTGATGAAACTGGAGTAATCTTTGGGAGAGACAGACACCACTAGACCACATGAGATTATGTGTACTGTGCTGTACTGTACAGTACAGTATGGTGTTGTACTGCAAAGTGTGCTCTCTACCCTCCATCATTGCCAAAATTTGGTCAGTTCATACAACAGTACACTATGTACTGTACAGTATTAATGAACTGTACCATTACTGTATTGTTTTATATGTTTAGTTTTCATCATACATTTGTGCACTTTGTACTGTATTACCATACTGTATCATTAGTTATATTTTATATGCTTAGTTTTCATCATACAATGGCACACTATGTACTGTATTACTGTAGTGTATGACTACTGTATTGTTTTATATGTTTAGTTTTCACCACAAAATAGTACATTATGTACTGTATTACTGTACTACAGTGTATCATTACTGTATTGTTTTATATACTTCATTTTCATCTTTTACTCGTGGTAAATTTTTTGGGATACAGGGTCGTGACGAATAAAATCACAATATTCGGCTCGAAGCTGTATTACTGTATTGTATCATTACTGTATTGTTTTATATGCTTCATTTTCATCTTTTGCTCATGGTAAATTTTTTGGGATACAGGGTCAAGACGAATAAAATCACAACATTCGGCTCGAAGCTGAATGTTGAGCCGGAAATGCAATATCCAGCATTTCATTTTATTCAGCACAGGACCTGGCAGAATTACAATGGATAACTGAGCTTACTGCATACTGTAGTACAGATACAGTACACACATGCTTCAAAATCATCAACGAGCCGACATACACATACTGTACCATATGAAAAGCTACATGTTTATTAAAATTTTAAAACAATGGGCTGGCTTGTCCTGGAGATCATCTTACAGAAGTGCATTTATGGTATGTACTCACAATCAGTGCAACATGAGAGTAACTGGAATTTGGTACTACCTCAAACAACTGTGTACTGTACAATTAAAATTATCTTCCAAACACAAGAGTCACTTGACAAAATCACTTCATATACTTACACTGTGACAGTTTCATGCCACTTGGGGTGAGCATTGTGTTTGACATGCTGGGTTCTCTTTTGCTGCACCCCATCCACCAAAATTTCAACATAAGCAGAGGGCTTGGTGAAGATGGTGCTAATGCCAGAAAGATCTGCACTTACAGCTATTAAGAAAGAAAAAGAAGAAAAAAATTAGTTACATGTACTGATTAATTAACAGCAAAACTTATGCCAGCTTATGTTAAAGAAAACAGAAAACAACAGAACAAGTAGCACAATAACTCTTAGTCAAACTTTTCTCAATAAGAGCACTGTGGTTCGTCATTTTTTAGCTGTGAATCATCACCATTTGCAACACACAGCAAATACAGTTTAAAAAATTATGGTTAGTATTACTACCTCATCATACACACATGTAGATTAATGAGGATTTACAGTAAAAAAAAAATAGAGAACAAATGGATTTCCACAAACTAAAAAAAAAAAAAAAAAAAAATAGCTTCTGTGAACCCTTCCAAGATGCAGTGGATGTGGGACTTTGGAGCTGCTGATTGGAAGGCCATCAAGGCAGACTTCTTGATTTTCCTGAGAATTATTATTGCTTCCACGGCTGAGAGCAATTTGAGTATGCCTCGCGCATTACGGAGGTTATTCTCCTTGGCATGGATGCATAAATTCCTTTCTCTTATCTTGAAGCTTCATCATCATCATCATCCAGACCTCTTTTTCCCACCCCAGGACAGGGTGAGGAGCAGCAATGTCCAGACAGCCTAAGTTTGCCCAATTCAATGGACCACACTTTCATTCACTCAACGTTCAAGCCCACAATCCTGGCTCCATCAGATAGGCCAAAAAACTTTCACCACGTTCTGTAGCTTCACATATACCTACCTGATGGAGTCAATCTGAATGCCGTCACATTAAAAGGAGTGCCAAATCCCTGGTTATACGCCTCTCCACATAAAAGTCATCCAGCCAGCTCTGTCTCTTGTCAGTCCATTAGCCACACCAACTTCCATACCTCTCTTCCTCACACACTCATCCACCATATCCCTCCACCTTCTTCTTGGTCTACCTCACCTCCTCCCTCCTTCAAATTCGTTCAGACAAACCTTTTTCAACACCCTATTGTCATCCATTCCCTCCACAAGACCAAATCATCTGAGCACACTCTCTTCAATTCTGGTGTCCACAGACTTCCTCACTCCTTATCTTTCATGATCACATTATTCCATATCCTATCCACTCTCCGTACTGCACATACATTCCTCAGCAGTCCTATCTCCACTGCTCTTACTCTTGACTTTTCATTTTCATGCCACACCACTGTATCACATCAGCATGTTAAAGTTGGCACTAACACTCTTTCATGTATGCCTTGCGCAGCTGCAATACTCAAGCCTGTTCGTTTATCAAGGCCTCAATAGCACCATCTACTTTCCATCCTTGTGGCACTCCACTTTCCACTTTTCTGCACATTTTCCTCTCTTTTTTATCACTGTACCCAGGAACTTGAACTCTCTCACCAATTCCAATCCCTCTCCATTCACTGTAACATCACACTGGTAGTCACCTTCTGTCTCAATAACCATCACTTTACTTTTTCTACATTTACTTTCACAGCATGCTGCTCACAGACATCTACAAAACTCTGCACTAGTCTACCAGGCTCTTGTCCGGTATTTGCAAGTAGCACTGCATCATCATCATACAACAAATTTGAGATATTCCATTCATCACCATTCATTACCAATGCTATCCCTCTCACCATTACTCGTGTTTTTACTTCTCTCATGACCCCATCCATATTTATTTATATATATATATATTATATATATATATATATATAATGGAACCTCACTTATCCGTGAGCCAATAATCCGTAACTGGCGCTAACCGGACAATTTAAAGAAAAATTCCAAAATCGATCAACCGGGGAAAATCCAGGACCTAACCGGCATTTCAAATTCACTGCGCAATCGTCTCGACCGAATGTTTTCATTCCTTCGCCACCAGAGCGCATCACTGCAGTTCCCGCCATTGTTTTGAGGGTTAACAGTGTAAAAACCGCAACACACCGCTGTTTTATCGCAATTTTCCGTAACATTTGGTGGAATATCAGACATGGTTCCTGGCTGTCTGTGGAAAGATGCTCATGAATCATTTCGAAAGATCATCTGATTCATGGAGAGAAATCCAGACTACACAGCTAATGAACTGCTTCATTTTTGTAGCCATTATGATGACTTCCAAAATCGCCGTTGTGTAGCAATCAAACAGTCAGATATCAAGGACATTTTCACAAGGAGTAAACATGCAAAAACAGCAAACATTTCATTCGTATCCTCCTGTTCATTTGTGGGGTTCCCAGGTAGTGATGCATCAATATCCACACCAGCAAGCAAATACTCCAGCAAAAATGGCTGCTCCATCAGTCTCCTCCATCAGGCCTGTTTGACCCCCAGCTAGCCTCTCCACTCGCGTCGATAAGCCTATATCACCCACAACTCTGCCACCCCCACCCAGCCCTCTCTCTAAATCTGAATCTGATGTGGATGATGTAATGAGCGATGATGATGAGTGATCATGTACGATCACCCAAAGAAGTGATGACCCGATTCCCAGTACCTTTCGCTCAGAAAGTGGTATCTGGCAACTGTCACAGCCATGTTATATTTTCTATATTGCACACCGGAAAGAGCAGTATTTGGGTAAACAACACCAAAAAGTAATACAGTAAGACCTCACTATAACGGACTAACTGGGGCCCAAGCCAGTCGGAAAAATGTGAAATTCCGATAAAAGCGACATCCGGACTTACCCCCGCTAATCCGGATTTTTTCCCATATATCAGACATTAGTCTGGATTGCATCAGTGGTTTTCACCACCATTGCAGTATTGTACTGTGTTATACCTTCACTACATTAATCAAATGGCATAATAATACTGTACTGTGCACTGAAAAACATGTCTTTTACTTGTCTTCTTGTGGTGAACATAGTTGAAGTGGTCATGCAGTCCGGACTGCTTTCTGGCTTTATTGGACTTTTTCCGATATATAGGAGTTTAGTCAGGTAGCTCCTCGAGTCCGATAAAAGCGAATTCCGGTCTACTGAAGTCCGTTATATCGAGGTTTTACTGTATATTAGTGTTTTTACCGTGTATATCTCGCATTATGGAAGAGGAAACCACAATACACTAAAGTTGAGGCTTAGCAGTACGAAAGAATGTGAACCGCACTCCCTATCGCTCAACAGTTTCAGGGTAAAAATGCGGAGAAACTCTCGTAATACTTATTTTCCATTCAAAATCAACAATACTGAAGGAAATATGTCCCATAAAATAAAACCCACAGATAATCGTAATCTCAAAATAATTAGTGCCATCAAATCAGAAAAATAAACATCTAAAGATATATTATTATCCACATTTAATTCTCTATGCGGGATGATATTCACGCGGGTAAACCCGTAAGTGCTGAAAGCAAGATGGATTGTCAACAAGAAACTACAGCCTATCGGTGCAAGCAGATTATTGCTCTTTATTTAGCAAATATTCCAGTAAGACAGATATACTGGCACCTTGACAGGTAACAGATAGATAAGCGATATAGAAGTAGAACATAGGAAATTTGCTACTGGAGCCCCTAGTAGCACAAGACCAAGACAGACGGATTAATACATGTGCCCAAGAACAACCACTTACCACTTATGCTGCTATCAAGAAGCAAATTAATCTGCCAGCATTCAGTGACGTTAGTGAAACCAGTGCAATCATAAGTGGAAAACTGGTCATTTTTATTCACACGAAATTCCAACATGTTATAAAACATTACCTTAACCTGTCCTATCGCTCCAGTATGGCCTGTGGACCCTCCAAAGAAATGCTGCCTGTGGCACTTTGGAGCTGCAGATTGGGAGGCCCTCAGGCAGTACTTCTTTGATTTTCCTTGGAATGATTATTGCTTCCATGGCCGGGAGTCATCTGAGTGTGCCTTGCGCATTACAGAGGTTATTCTCTCGGGCATGGAAGCATACATTCCTTTCTCATATCCTCTGACTAATGCAAGAAAGTCTTGGTTTAATCACGCTTGTTCTAATGCTGTCCGCAACAAGGAGAGGGCCTATAAGAGGTACCGGAGCCAACCCACCCCTGAATAACATCTTTTATATATTTCTGCCCGGAATCGTGCTAAGTCTGTTCTTCGCTCTGCTAAAAATAATTTCATCCATGCTAAATGTTCTCAACTCTCCAACTCGAATTCTTCTCGCTCCTTCTGGCACCTTGCCAAAAACCTTTCTAACAACTTTACCTCATCATCCTTCTCTCCTCTTTTCTACTCTGATGGCTCTGTAGCTATTTCTTCTACTGATAAAGCAGATCTCTTCGCTCAGACTTTCTCCTCCAATTCCACCTTAGACGATTCCGGTGCTATTCCTCCATCACTTCCCCCCTCTGACTTCCTCTTGACTGACATTAAAATTTCTTCAGCTGATGTGTTTTCTGCCATCACTGGCCTCAATACTAAAAAGGCATATGGTCCTGATGGAGTCCCTCCCGTTGTCCTCAAAAACTGTGCTTCTGTGCTTACACCCTGCCTAGGTAAACTCTTTTGCCTTTGTCTCTCAACTTGTACCTTTCCTTCTTGCTGGAAGTCTGCTCTCATTCAGCCAGTCCCAAAGAAGGGTGACCATTCCCAACCCTCTAACTATCGTCCAATTGCTTTAACATCCTGCGTATCAAAAGTTTTAGAGTCAATTCTTAACAGAAAAATTTTAAAGCACCTTTCCTGTCACAACCTTCTTTCTGATCGTCAGTATGGGTTCCGTCAGGGACGCTCCACTGGCGATCTTCTCACCTACCTTTCAGACTCTTGGTCATCCTCCTTTCGGAACTTTGGCGAAAGCTTTGTCATTGCACTTGACATCTCAAAGGCTTTCGATTGAGTCTGGCATAAATCTTTAATTTCCAAACTGCCCTCCTATGGTTTCTATCCTTCTATCTGTGCCTTCATCTCTAGCTTCCTTTCTGGTTGTTCTATAGCCGCTGTTGTAGA
>JAGKTI010009908.1:0-11655 GCA_018397915.1 Birgus latro
GGTAAATAATTTCTGTGGTAGCAATAGGAAACAGTGAAAAAGAATGAAAGAAGAGTGAGAAAGAAGGACACACTATGATGGAAAGAGTCACAGTAATTTGGTGATATTTAAATACTTCCTGTGGTAGCATTATGAAGGGCACAGCAAAAAAGAGTGAGAAAGATAAATAATTTCCGTGACTGCAGTAGGAAACAAGCAATGGGAAAGAATGACAAGAGAATAAGAAGGAAGGGTACACTATGGTTGAAGGTGTTGCAGTAATTTTGTTTTAGGATAATGAAGCATACAAGAAGGAGAGCATGAGAAGCAAGAATGCAGTGACATTTTGTGAGGAATGAAAAATTATGGGAAGTCTATCTGTCCATTGCCTAATACCTTAATCTCGTAAGGGGTGGCCGCAAATAAATCCCCTCCACATCACCCTATCCCCCACCATTTTGCTGTCCTCCCCCCAGCTTACACACCCCTCTCTTCATAACATGCAGAAGGATATTGCCCAGCCATATCCAAAAATAAATCACCAAGGAAAAGGTGCTAGAGACGAGATGAGAAGGGCTTTCATAGTTTGATTAAAATAGAAGTGTAGGGGGGGGGAGGCCAAGGATGAGATGGAGGGGTGGAGTGGAGAGGTATATGAGAGGGGGGTGTGAGCTGAGGGGGATGGAGAGTGAGAGACTAATGAGGTCAGTGTATGTGAGTGAAGTGGAGGGGGGGTAGAGGGAGGGGGAGGCTGAGGATAAGATGGAGGGATGGGGTGGAGAGGTATATGAGAGAGGAAGGTGTGAGCTGGGGGGAGGGCAGTGAAATGGTGGGGGACAGGGTGACATGGAGGCGATTTGTTTGTGGCCACCCCTTACAGGATTAAGGTGTCTGGCAAAAGATAGATAGATAGACTGAAACAGTATATAGGCGGCAAAGATAAATTTTAATAAGACCACCGTATTGCAGATGAACAGTGTGTGTGTACGATAGGAACAGCGTCTCAGGTTGTGAATATACGAGCTTGTTTATATCTTTTACTTACAGTGTGGTCTGTACTGTTGGTTATCGAAGCCCCTATCACCTCTTTCTTAGTGGTTTATTTTTGGATATATAGTATTAGGAAGAATGTTCCAGGCTGTGAATATACGAGCATGTTTTATATCTTGTACAGTTATACCCTGATATATGATACCCCTCCTAGATGCGATACCCCGGCTTAACGATGGGGATAGAAATACCACCACACCCTGCCTAACGATGGCCAAACCCCAGTTTAACGATGGGTTGTGATTTTTTGTTACTTATTTTGATGACAGACTAAAATTGTATGTTTAGGTTGATTTATAAACTGTTTTTAGACGAAGATTACTGTAATGTGTTTCAGCCGTAGGTGGGGTGAACATTGTCATTTTGGGGTACAGTTTACTAAGTTTGATTTTTTTCCAAGCTTATATTTGATGATTTTCAGATTTTATTTGTTGGTATCGGTGAGTTATTTACAGGTGTTAGGTTTAGGGTAGCTTCTTTTACAGCTGTTAGGCCATTTAGATTGGCTTTATACTTGTTTTTGGACTCATTTGGGTGGGTTTTGGACTTGGTTGGGGGGAAACCCAAGGCTGAAAAATGCATCCCATTACTTTACATGTTAAATCTACCCCGATATATGATACCCTGCCTAACAATGGGTTTTTACCTAACCATTTGCATCACTAAACCAGGGTATACCTTTATATACTTACACTTTGGTCTGTATTTTTGGTTATGGAAGCTCCCTAGCACCTCTTAGTGGTTTATTTTTGGATATATGTGTGCGATAGGAAGAGTGTCTCAGGCTGTGAATATACAATCTTGTTTATATCTTGTACTTACATGCATTAGGAGCGTAATACTGTATGGTAGTGAGGCTTGGGCAATAAAGGAAGAGGATATTCACAGGCTCAAACGTACAGAAATGACAATGATTAGGTGGGTGTGCAGTGCGTCCCTGAGTGTGAGGCCTGGGGGGGCTAGGTTTATGATGGAAGAGTGGTTAGGCAGGATGGGACTGGAGTGTATTGGTGTTGTGATGAGGAGGGGTAGATTGAGGTGGTTTGGACATATGGAAAGAATAGGGCATGATAAATGGGTGCGGAAAGTGAGAGGAATTAATGTTGGGGGTGGGGTTGTGAGGGGTAGACCAAAAAAGACCTGGGATGAGTTCATTAAGTGTGGCAGGGTTAAGGGACTGAATGAACAGGGAGGCTGCCAGAGATCGAGCAGCATGGAGAGCCACCATTAGGTAACCAAGGCCGATGCATACAAGCATGTTGGAGCCTTTATAAACGAAACAAAACGAAGGAAGCTCCCTAGCACCTTATCCTTAGTGGTTTATTTTTGGATATCGCAGGTATATGTGTGGTAATCATAGGGGCATATGTCTTCTTAGTGTAATAGGAAAAGTATATTGTAGCATACTTATTGACAGTTAGGGAAATAACAGAGGGATTGTCTGGAGAAGAACAGGGAGGTTTTAGGAAGGAAAGAGGTTGTGTAGATCAGATATTCATTCTTAGATCTTTAGTGGAAAAGTTTCTAGAGAAGGGAAAGAAGTTGTATGCAGCCTTCATGGATCTGGAGAAAGCATATGACAGGGTGGATAGACAAGGTTTGTGGAAGGTATTAAGAATATATGGAGTGGATGGGAAGTTGTTGAAGGCAGTGAAGAGTATGTATGAGGGTGCTAAGGCTGCAGTGCGTGTGGATGGCAAACTGAGTGAATCTTTCCATTTGAAGGTTGGATTGAAACAAGGATGTGTCATGTCTCCATGGTTGTTCAATCTGTATATGGATGGGGTTATAAAAGAGATACAAGGTCGGGCAGTGGATGTTGGAGTGGCCCTAGTGAGAGAGGGCAGTGTTTGGAAACTCCCTGTACTGTTGTTTGCAGATGATACTGTGTTGTTGAGTGAAGACGAAGGGGAGCTGCAAGGCTTGGTAGATGAGTTTGGGAGAGTGTGTAAGAAATGGAATCTAAAGGTGAATGTAGGGAAGAGTAAAGTGATGGTCTTCGAGAGAAATGAAGTCATTGAATGTACAGTGAGGTTGGATGAGGAGGAAATGGAAAATGTGAGATCATTTTAAGTACTTGGGTAGTTTGATGAATAAGGATGGAAGTTTAGAGAGTGAAGTGCTTGAAAGGGTACAGTAGGGAAGAAGGGTTGTTGTTTCCATGAAAGTAGTGATAAGAAACAGGGAAGTGAGCATGGAAGTGAAAAGTTACTGCATGACAGTATTGTGATACCAACTTGGAAGTGAAGCTTGGACCTTGCTGGAGGGACAGAAGTCAAGAGTGAGAGCAGTGGAAATGAGTTATTTGAGAGGAGCATGTGGAGTCACATGGAGAGACAGACTGACAAATGAGGAAGTGAAGGAGTGTTGTGGTGTGGATGTGGATATGATAGGAAGCATAAGGAGAAACACATTGGGGTGGTTTGGGCATGTGGAGAGGATGGAGAGTGAGAGACTGATGAGGAGAGTGTATGTGAATGAGGTGGAGGGGGGGAGAGGGAGGGGAGGGCCAAGGATGAGGTGGGTGGATGAAGTGGAGAGGTATATGAGAGAGGGGGTGTGTGAGCTGGGAGCAGGGCAGTGAAATGGCGGGGGACAGGGCGACAAGAGGCAATTTGTTTGTGGCCACCTCTTGCGGAATTAAGGCGTCTGGCAGTAGATAGATATTGTTAATGTCATTATGGTATTTATGCCAAGTATGGTGACATTTGAGTGTCTTAATTGACAGAAGAGGACACTAAGGAGTAACAAGGAAAATAAATTGCTAAGGAAGAGGTGTTAGGGATCTTAAATGACAAGAATACGAACCTTTGAGTTTATACCTTTCTCATAAGCTTTACAGAATGATTCAAACAATTCCTTACCACACACAATATCATCTGAGAGTTTGCCTGTGTGTGACTATAGGTGGTTCATCGTAACTTGGTAAATTTTAGTCCGTCTGCGGCTTATATCCTGTATCAAAGTGGCTGAATAAGGTAATACTGTGGCTGTACGTCCTTCCCACAGCACTTCTTTGTGACTGGCTTAATATTCTAGTTAGTCTAGTAACAGCTCAGCATGCAAGATGGTGAGATGCTTGTTTTAAGGCAAGTTAGGGTAGACAGGCTATAGCTTTGTCTTGATATATTTTAAAACCATGTTGATCAGTTTGCAATTCGTCTTCTTCATTTGTAAATCAGTATAATTGGTATACGTGCATTCTCAAAATTCCCTACAAGATATTTATACACTAAGTACCATTAAAGAATTAGTATCATACGTAGTTTGTGTGTCATTGTGTTTGATGTATGAAGTTAGTCTGTTAAATCCTGGCATTAGATCAGGCTGTATTACTGTAATTCTCAGTGATACTAGTCTTGTGTATTTATCGGATATGTTTACGTGAAGCTACAGAATGTGGTGAATGTTCTTGGCATATCAGATAGAGCCAGGATTCCCAGGGGCTCGAATAGTGAGTGATTGAAAGCGTGGCCCATTGGATTGGGCAAATTTGGACTGTCTGGACGTTCCTACTCCTCACCCTGCCCTAAGGTGGGAAAGGAGGTCCAGATGATGATGATAATGATGATGTATTTATGCCTTGTAGTGTGTTAAATCCTGGCATTAAATCAGGCTGTTTTAATTCTCTGTGATATTAGTCATGTGTATTTATGCTTTGTACTGTCTTGATGTTTTGGTTAACTTAGCGGCCCCTTGTCATCTGTGCCATGCTTTCTGTACCACTGTATGCTGTCATCATCTCCTTCAAGTATTGTTTTCTTCACCTTAGCTTTGTATTTCTGTCTCTGTAGCTTCTGTATTACACCCCCTCTCTTACTCCCTCCTTTTCTTTTTTTTCTCTTTCTCCTCTTTTTATTACTATGTCTATTATCTTCTGTCTTCTGCTCTTTCTCTCTCTTTTATTACTGTTCCTCTCTATCTTCTTTCTTGTACTTTCTGTCTCTCCTTCTCTCTTTTCTCATCTCTCTCTCACCTTTTTATTACTCTGTCTCAATATTTACTGTCATATCCCTTCTCTCTCTCTATTACTGTTTCACTGTGTCTGTCGTGTACTCTTTTTCTCTCCTCTTTTTATTACTGTTTGTCAATATCTTATGGCTTCTTTTTATTACCATTTCTCTCTATCTTCTGTCTTGTACTCTCTCTGTCTCCTCTTCTCTCGTCTTTTTTTACTACTAGTCCCCTTATCTTCTGTCTTTTCTCTCTCTCTATCTTTTTTATTACTTTTCCTGTATTTCTTCTGTCTTCTTCTCTCTCTCATGTAATACTACTTCTTTTTCTTTTCTTCTCTCACATCTATTTATTACTATTTCTTTCTCTTCTCTCTCTCATCTTTTTATTACTGTTTCTCTGTATGTCTAGTACTCTCTCTCTCTTTCCTCTTCTCTCATCTTATTACTGGTTCTCCATATCTTGTCTTGTACTCTTCTCTATCTCTTTTATTACCATTTCTCTATATCTTCTGTCTTGCACTCCCTCTCTCTCTCTTTTATTACTCTTTCTTTATATCTTGTGCATTCTACTTTCGTCTTTTTATTACGACGTATCTTCTGCCTTCCACTCTCTCTTTCCTCTTTTTATTACTCTTTCTTTGTGTCTTCTACTCTCTCTCTCATCTTTTTATTACTCTTTATATCCTTTGTCCTCTACTCTCTCTCTTGTCATTTTATTACTCTTTCTTTATATCTTCTGTCTACTCTGTCTTGTGTCTTTATTACTTTATATGTTTTGTCTTCTACTCTCTCATTTTTTTATTACTCTTTCATTATATCTTTTGTCTTATACTCTCTCTCTCTCATCTTCTTATTACTCTTTATATCTTCTGTCTTCTACTCTCTTTTTCGTCTTTTTATTAATATTTCTACGTATCTTCTACCTTCTGCTCTTTCTTTCGTCTTTTTATTACTCTTTCTCTATATCTTCTGCCTTCTACTCTCCCTCTCTCTCGTCTTTTTTATTACTCTTTATATCTTCTGTCTTCTACTCTCTCTTTTTATTACTATTTCTCCATATCTTCTGCCTTCTATTCTCTCTCTCTCTCTCTCACTCTTTTGTCTCTGTATTACAATTTCTCTGTCTCCTACTCTCTCTCATCTTTGTATTTCTATTATCATCTGTCTTCTACTCTTTCTCTCCCTCATTCTTTTATTACTATTTTTTTTCTCTCTCTCTCTCAGGGGAAGTGAAAGTGCTAAGTACAATTGTATCATTTTATTGACAGTTACAATATCATAAATACAAATAAAGTAGTGTAATATGTGCTCTTTAAGGTGACACACAGGCATAATATATATAAGTAAATATTTACCTTTTGTGAAGTCCTTTGAATGCAGAGTCTGTAATAAAAAAAGAGATTAAAAAACCTGTAAAAAAAGATATATTAGTAAACCTGTAATAGAAGAGAAAATATATTAATAAAAGAAAGGAAGACTCATTCACACTGATGTGCAGGGGTGGGGTGACCTGGCCAGCTCCAGCTGCACCTCCATCAGGGGTGTCTGGCCCAGTCACTCACCCCAGGCATCAGGGTGGAGCCCAGTGAGTGGAGGGTGTGGCAGCAGCTACACACCCTCCCCTCACCAAGTCTACCAGGGCACTGAGGGTGGTGGTGGTGGTAAGGGTATATGTGTGGTGGGTTACACACCTATACCTCTACATCACCACCACCACCACCATCAGTGGCTGGGGTGAGTGACTGAGTCAGATCACACCTGCTGGAGGTGTGGGGGGGGGGGAACCCACTGGAACAGGCCAGGTGGGGGAAGAGAAAGGCGGTAAAGCTGGGAGGGAGAGAAAGAAGCGATGGGTTAGGGCCGAGATGGGGAGACAGATTGCCCCGCCGGCAAGCTAACCCCGTATAATCCCGTTAGGGATTGGGTATCTGTCCCTATCTAAACCCCTGCCCACCCCTCCCCTCCCCCCCTCCCAGCCCTTTCCCTTCCCCCACCACCCCTGCACATCATGGCTTATATTGCCACTGGTTAAGGACACTCCCTACCACCTCCCCCTTTCTAGATTATTTATACATATTAACACCTAAGTATTTATAGGTGTAATATGCAAAATAAATCACTGAAGTAGAGGTGACAGTGAGTCCCTTAACCAATGACAATACAAGCCACACAGACACACACTCACACAGAAGGAGAGAAGATAGAGGGAAGGTAGGATGCTGCGTCGGCCCACATCGAAGAGAGGGAGGAGAGGTGGAGAGAGGAAGGAAGGAGGTAAGGATAAAGGATGGGGAAGGGGGGAAGGACTGAGGGAAAGGATGGAGTCTGCAGCCACCTGGAAAGAAAAGAGAAACTGTCAGTACAAATGCTGAAAAATGCATAAGTACTGAAATTCTAAAATCTATACAAATAAAGTCCTATACAGTATAGTAACCCCTTCAGCCTGATGTTTTTACTGAGTTTACGGGACACTACTCACACTGCAGGAACTAAATCGGGTCTTCATTAACCTTTTTACAATCACAACTCTCCATTAACTTGCATAAAATCATGTAGTGGTTCTGGGAATAAACCTTGGTAAGTCTTCATTTTGAAGGAGGAAGGATCTATATATTTCTCAAACTACAGGAGACAGATACAGCATTTACAACTTTCCCTACCTGAAGTCTCTTTTAACCTGCATTAAATCATGTAGTGGTACCAGGAATAAACCTTGATAAGTCTGTGTTGAAGGAGGGAGGACCTAAATAAAGACCATCAAAACCTGGCCTTACTAACATACTCTTGCAATAATCCTAACCCACAATCACATGTACATGAGATGGAAGTATGCAACACAGTATTTTTGGTGGCACCTTGTCACCTTTTCCTTAGCAGTTTATTATCTCTCATATACCCTGACATTCTCTTGTACGCTATTCATATCTTAACACCAAAATACTTCACATCAAGAATACATACTGAGGTGTGATGTGCTAAATAAACTGCTTAGGAAGAAGTGTTAAGAAAGCCACAATAGCACTCAGAATGTTACCTACAGTCCGATTATTTAACTGGTGACATGATTCCGAGGAAATTATTGGAGATGAAGGAAGACAAGAATTAATAGAGGGAAGAGAAGAATTAATGGGGAGAAGAAGGAATAGGAGACTGATATGGTGGGATGAGGGAGGTGAAGAATGATATGGAGAGAAGGAAGAGGAGACTGATATGGTGAGATGAGGTGGAGAAGAATGATACGGAGAGAAGAGAAGAATGATAAGGAGAGAAGAGAAAGGAGAAGGAAGAGACTGATAGGGAGATGAGGAAAGAGAAGAATGATATGGAGAGAAAAGGGAGGAGAAGAAAGAGAGGAGATTGATATGGAGAGAAAAGGGAGGCAAAGAATGATATGGAGAGACGAGGAAAGAGGTGACTGATGTGGACAGATGTGGGAAGAGAAGAATGATACTGGGAGACGAGGGAAGAGAAAATGAGGGTGAAGCTGCTGACAGAATAACAAGGGGAGGGCGCCTGGTGGTGTACTAAAGCTCCTGGGTCTATAAACTGCAGCTTACATGATACGGTTCAAAGACTATAAGTGACTGGAGCCTTTTCCATCGCATATAATGCCACCAGGGGCTTAGGTCAGTCATCTACCTTTATATCTCTATACTACAATACCTTACCCTCAAGACCTTATGCTCTGAAACGGGTAACTTGAGAATGGCAGTTGTTTATACCACTGACTTACATCTTATCATCCTAACTAAACATCTTTCACTCTAACTGGGCCTAAAACTGCCTCCTTATCACCCTAACTATACACCTTTTGTTCTAACTTGGCCTAAAACTGCCATCACCCCATCTTGGGTGCTGGGTTGTAACAAGATTTTAACACAGGGAGTCTGAGCAAGGAGAAGGGAAAAAAGGTAAGCCATAGCACTGTCTTTTTCTGGCACTGAGCTATGTGTAATAAGCTGCAGAAACGTAAAAACCTGTGCCAAGTAAAGGTGAAGGAATACATGATGGAAGGACAATGGAATGAATAAACTAAACAATGACATTCTCAGGCTGAAGGGGTTAATGGCTATCCCTTTCTATCAGAGCAAATTATTGTGGATCTTCAAAGTGTCATATATCATAACGCAGGCAAATACCACCTAAGTTGGGTGCTCAACTTTGTCCGTAAAACAACACAGCCTTATAATAAAAAAGACTTAGAGGGAACTTTATATTTTCAGAGACTTGGCAGGCTGTAATCTGATTTTATAAACTTTACCTATAATTACGCAAGGGTATAATAGTTTGTTTACTGGTGTTACAAAGAGATGCCTGCTCATGGTGGCATCAATAAAATCACGCAGGTACGATGTCTGGGTATATGAACGTATCTCTATTCCTTCTCTATCCCTTAAAGACAGGTGGTGGACAACTGGTGAAGAACGACCCCCAGCCTCATGCCCACTGGGTTCATGTATGGTGACACAGAAGAGGACAGGAAGGTGTAATAAGCAAAATAAACCACTTAGGGATGGGTGTTGGGGAGTTTTATGCAGAGTATGGTGACACTAGAATGATTTAATAAAACAGAAGAGGACAGAAAGGTGTAATAAGCTAATAAACCACTTAGGGATGGATGTTGGGGTTTTATGCAGAGTATGGTGACACTAGAACAATTTAAGTAACAGAAGAGCACAGGAGGGAGTAATATGCAAAATAAACCACTTAGGAAGAGGGGTTTGGGACCAGTTGAGCACCCCTATTTTAAGTTCAGTAATCCTGTTCTGCACGAAACAGTTCCTAAGTACAGTCTGACTATCACTGTACTGTACTCCAATTGTAATCTACTGTAGTTTATCTGTATTCAGCAATGTAACAAGTGATAATCCTACAAATAATACAAAAGAATGAGCTGCTTCCACACATGTGCTGTTTGTTCTGATGTACACCACGGTACTGTACTGTGGAAGCAACTCTTAACCCTGTACATCTGCGTTACATTCTTCTTAAATTTATTACTGTTGATAGGAGGCAATTTGATTTAAAGGAGGAGAGGCCTGTGGTACTGCAAGGCCCTATCTGTCTACCTAACCATCCATCTAACTAAATAGCCATCTTTCTCTCTCTCCATCTAGTTATCAATTAATAATCAATCAGTCTATCTATCCATCCCTCTATCTATTCATTTATCTATCTATCTATTCATCCACCTATCTAGCCATCTGTGTATCTATATAAGCATCTATCTATCTATCCATCTATCTATCAATCAATCTCTCCATCCATCTATCAATCAATGAATCAATCTCTCCCTCTCTCCATCAATCCATCAAGGCTCTATCTACCCCTATGCTGAACAGAACTAGTGCACAGATGCCAGAAAAAGATGTAAGCAGACTCACTGGGTTAACCTTAATATTAATACAGAAATAAAGGATTCTTACCTGTATGTCACCTTAACGCAGCATACGGTACATGTAGGCTGTAACGTGAGCACATATTACACTACATAGCAACCCTATAATAATACAGAAATAATAATAATAATAATAATAATAATGGCAATAATAATCAAAATAATAATAATCGTTTTGTACTGTTTCGTTTAAGGCTCCACAATGCTGCATGTGTCAGACTTGGTCACCTAATGGCAGCTCTCCATGCTGCTTGATCTCTGGTAGCTTCCTTATTTAGCCCCTTATCCCTGAAGGCACACTCAATAACCTCATCCCAGGTCCTTTTCGGTTAATCTCTCGCTACCCCCACCCCTAACATTAAAACTTCATTCTGCACCCAATTATCATCCCCCATCCTCTCCACATGCCCAAACCACCTCAACCTACTCCTCCTGATCACAACACCAATACACCCCAGTCCCATCCTTCCTCCCAAACCATCTCAGTATACCTCTCCTCATCACAACTCCAACACACTCCGGTCCCATCCTACCTCTCAACTCTTCCATCATAAACCCAGCCCCCCCAGGCCTCACACTCAGGGATGCACTGCACATCCACCTAATCACTGCCATTCCTGTACATCTGAGCCTGTGAATATCCACTTCCTTTACTGCTCACGTCTCACTACCATACAGCATTACACTCCTAACACATGCCGCATACAAAGATCCCTTGGCATAGAGGGAGAGCCCTCTCAATGTCAGGAGAGGCAACAGCTCCCTGAACTTCTTCCAACCACTGCTTACTCTAACCACAGAGCTGCTCCAGCCCCACCTCCAGCACATAACATGTCTCCCAAATAACAAAACTCTTCCACACACTCAAGAGACTCACCAGCAAGGTAAATCCTTTCATGCCTGACAATCTCCACCTGCTCTCCCCGACACACTGCACACATGAAATCAGCATTATCTCGTAGTCTACCTCTAATACCACTACATCTTTTATGCACCCACTTATCACAAACACTGCATTATCTTGCAATCAACCTCTAATACCAATACATCTCTTTTTCACCCACTTATCACAAACACTGCACAAGATGGAATTACTTCCCATGCCCTTGTGGCAAACTGCACATGGCCACCCTCCCTCTTCTCTGACAGTACCGTCACCAACCCTAGATACCATCACTTTTGTTTTATCTGCATTTACTCTTAAGCCCTTGTGCCCCATACCATCTCCACTTCCTAAATCTTTCCTCTGCCTCCCTTTCATAATAATAAACA
>JAGKTI010009908.1:11836-29741 GCA_018397915.1 Birgus latro
AATAATAATAATAATAATAATAATAATAATTGCAAAAATAATCAAAATAATAATAATCGTTTTGTACTGTTTTGTTTAAGGCTCCAAAATGCTGCATGTGTCAGACTTGGTCACCTAATGGCAGCTCTCCATGCTGCTTGATCTCTGGCAGCTTCCTTATTTAGCCCCTTATCCCTGAAGGCACACTCAATAACCTCATCCCAGGTCCTTTTCGGTTAATCTCTCGCTACCCCCACCCCTAACATTAAAACTTGATTGTGCACCCAATTATCATCCCCCACCCTCTCCACATGCCCAAACCACCTCAAACTACCTCTCCTCATCACAACACCAATACATTCAAGTCCCATCCTACCTCTCAACTCTTCCATCGTAAACCCAGCCCCCCCAGGCTTCACGCTCAGGGATGCACTGCACATCCACCTTAACACTGTCATTTCTGTACGTTTGAGCTGGCAAATATCCACTTCCTTTACTGCCCAGGTCTCACTACCATACAGCATTAAACTCCTAACACATGCCACATACAAAGACCCCTTAGCACGAAGGGACAGCCCTCTCAATGTCAGGAGAGGCAACAGCTCCCTGAACTTCTTCCAACCACTCCTCACTCTAGCCACAGAGCTGCTCCAGCCCCACCTCCAGCACATAACATGTCTCCCAAATAACAAAACTCTTCCACACTCAAGAGACTCACCAGCAAGTTCAATCCTTTCATGCCTGACAATCTCCACCTGCTCTCCCCGACAAACCACACACATGAAATCAGCATTATCTTACAGTCTACCTCTAATACCACAACATCTCTTATGCATCCACTTATCACTAACACTGCATTATCTTGCAGTCTACCTCTAATACCACAACATCTCTTATGCATCCACTTATCACAAACACTGCATTATCTTGCAGTCTACCTCTAATACCAATATATCTCTTTTTCACCCACTTATCACAAACACTGCACAAGATGGAATTACTTCCCACACCCTTGTGGCAAACTGCACATGGCCACTCTCCCTCTCCTCTGACAGTACCATCACCAACCCTAGATACCATCACTTTTGTTTTATCTGCATTTACTCTTAAGCCCTTGTGCCCCATACCATCTCCACTTCCTAAATCTTTCCTCTGCCTCCCTTTCATAATAATAAACATAAACATAATAATAATAATAAACATAATAATAATAATAAAAATAATACTGGTAATCATAATAATAATAATAATAATAACAGCAGAATCAATGGCATCTTGTATAACTTGCAGAGACGATGTTAGCTGGTGTGCAGAAGCCTGATGTGACAGTGCAGAGGTGAAGAGGTGAGGTGTTTGTAGTGGTGCTGTGATCCTGACACTTCCAAGACTGCTTGTCACCTGGAAGAGAGAAATTGTTCATCATCATCATTATTATCATCATCATCACCAGCATCATTATCATCACCATCACCATCTTCAACATCACCACCACCATCATCATCATCATCTAATCCTGTGTTGCCCAATGAGGAGCACAGGGGCCCGAGGCTTGGCAAGTTGGTCCTGACATTTAAGAAGAGAGTGACCAGCCTCACTCATCCGTGAGTGGCATTACATGAGCAATAAACCCCAACCACCCCTTGGATATAAACCTAAACTGGCTCAATCTGATTGGAGCACCATAATTATCCACTAAACCACCAAGTGCCATAATTTGGTTATATGGTTACCACCCAGCGTAATAAATGGTTTCCTGGTGTACAGGCTTGTCACTCAGTGTAGAGTCACTCACAGGCAGAAGGAAGAGCAAAGAAAGAAGGAAAGAATAATAATAAGTCCATACATTCCCACCCAGAACTGTACACCAGTATATGTAAAGCTTGATGACATCTTTTCTGCTTCGCATCACTCTTCTTGTCAGTCTCTCATTCTTCATCTTCACCAGCCCATCCTTCCATCTCCTCCTCAGTCTCCTCCTCAGCAACTTGTGCTCTTCTTGTTACTTTCTCATTCTCCATCTTCTCCACCCCATCCCTCCATGTCAGAGTATTGGAGATATTCAAAGCAATCTTGGAGAATGCAATAACATCTTGGTGGTGGAAAGGAAAGTGGCAGTGACATAATCCAGCCACATCCATGCCACCACATGCAGGCACCATCTCTCTTGCTTTAAATAATGTGAGTCATCTATCTATCTATCGCTAGACGCCTTAATCTCGTAAGAGGTGGCCAAAAACAAATCACCTCCATGTCGCCCTGTTCCCCTCCATTTCACTGCCCTGCTCCTAGCTCACACCCACCTCTCTCATATGCTTCTCCACTCCATCCCTCCATCTCATCCTTGGCCTCCCCCTCCCTCACACACACACTCTCCTCGTCAGTCTCTTGCTCTTCATCCTCTCCACATGGCCAAACAGTGAGTCATACCTAAACAATTTCCTGAGGAGTCTAAGATAGGCTTGTTGTTGCCGATCTTGACTAATCTTGCCTACAGGGCCACCTCCACTACTGTCGTGCTCTGGCTGGTAAATGTCTCTCTTGGATACGTGAGTGTTTCTTTATTGTCAGCGTTATCATCTTTGTCATCGCCCCATACTCCTGTGGAAAGCAAAAAGGAAGTATTAATATTTTGCTCTGAAATACCCTTCACCATCATCATCACTGTTAGTCATCATCATTGTTACCACTACCATCATCATCACTGCCACCACCAACACTACCATCATCATCATCACCACCACCACCATCATCATCATTACCACCACCACCATCACCATCCTATCTTCTTCATCATCACCATCACCTAATGGAGGCTCATCATACTGCTTGATCTCTAGCTGCCTTTCTATCCACTGCCTTTACTCTGAGGTCACACTCTATCTCCATCTCACCCTGCGTCTTTTCCAGTCTAATATGGTATGGTATAAGCTTTTTTAAATACACACCCTGCCATTTCGCTGCCCTCCCTCCACTTCACACCTCTCCTCCCTCATATACTTCTCCATTCCATTCCTATATCTCATCCTTGGCCTCCTCCTCCCTCTCTCCCCATCCACCTCTCCACCTCACTCACATACACTCTCCTTGTTAGTCTCTCACTCTCCATCCTCTCCACCTTTTTAATACTGGTACACTAAATTCATTTCTAACCATCATTTTCTGGAGGATGTGATTTTTTTTTTCTAAATTTAGCCCCTCCAAAATAGCACTCCAAATGGTCTTTACTGTATTGTTGATGAGAATGGATACGGGAGGAAATCTAACAAACAGCCTCCAAGTCACTCTGTCACCCACCATATGACTGCCCTCTCCCCAACTCACTCCCCCTTCCCTCATATACCTCTCAACTCCATCCCCCCACCTCATCCTTGGTCTCCCTCTCCCTCTCCCTCCCACCACTTCACCTACATACACCCTCTCAGTAAGTCTTTCATTCACCATTCTCTGCTGGGACAAATAGCATCTGTGCAGGAAACGAGAGTCAGTCAAATGAATCACATGAACAAACATCAGAAACATCTTGCTTGATCCACCTAACTCAGGCTTATCCACAGTCAAAATTTTCCTGATTTTTCAAAAACAGTAATAGATTTTTATTCCTTTTTTATTTGATTTTATTCATTTTCATTTCATTTGTTTTTCCTTCCTCTGTCCATGTGAAAAATAAAAAATAAAATACCACAGCCAGCCACATGATTGGGTCAGAGGTGCCTGATAATACACATAACAGGTCAAAAACACGACTTTATTAGCCTTTATTACCACACACCACACGTCTGCCTGATAAGCGGGTCACAGGACTAAACGGTCAAAAACAGGGCTATATTTACACTTATCGGATCCCAGGCATATAAATATGACATAGGCGCCTGTAAATATTAATAACAAGCAAAAAACAAGAATATATTACCATTTACCCGACGCCACAAGGAGGGGCCAATGTGTAAACAAAACATTGGATACAAGCCTAAAGTGTTATGATTGGCAACAACAAGCCTAAGAATATAATATACTTTTAAAATATGCATGGAAAGAAAGGTATTTGATTACGTGGTGATTATATAAAAATGCTGCTACAAAACGAGAGTATAATACTGTTTTTTGAATGACGAGTAACATAAACCGGCTATGCGAGTAGATTGAAGGCTTTGACCTTATTCTCCGTTCAAGGAAGAGTGACTGCTTCGACATGACATCATCAAATACTGGCAATATTTTATGAAAACTCTTCATTGACCCCAGATGATCTGTTTGCCCGTCCTCTTTACCCTACTACTCGGGGCCACCAGTTCAAGATTCCCCTCTCGCATGTCATCTTGACGTGCGTGAGAGATTCTTCAATATGCGTACCTCTCTGAAATTTCCTGCCAGACTCTGTTGTTTCTATTCAGGACCTAACTTCTTTTAAAGCAGCTCTCACTTCCCATGACTCCATTAACTACTGTGATGATATTATTTCTTTCTTGTCCTCTTGCTATCTGCCCCTGTTCCCCCACTTCACTCTTTAGCAAGTAGTTACTTCCTAGCTGCATATGGTGCACCTTCCAGCCTATATCTTTGCTTTGTTCCTCCTTACTTATTTCCTATTTTCTGTGGGCTGGCGCAACAACAGTGTGTGGCTTCCGTGGGCCCTTCCACTGGGCAGGCTACGGGTCCGGGAAGCCCACCAGGTGAGATAACCAAGGTGAGATGTTGATGATGATGATGCGTTTTAATTTAAGTTTATGACCTTCTGTTAATTAAAAGAAATACTGATATACAAGGTAGTTGCTAATAAGTATTCAGCCCAGCACACATTTGGTCAGAGGGCTGTAGTTCTTCCATCTTAAGTCTGCCTAGATTTTCGTCCTTGCGTATGTTGCTTGATGTATCCCAGTAGCAGAAAAAGACATTGCTATGCCTCTACATCCTGTCCAAAGCACTTCTTCATGACTAGCACCATATTCTTGTTGTCTGACCCTGGTAGCTGTCAGGGCAGGCCCACTAATGCACTATTTCCTTTTTACTCTAACTTGGGTTAAAACTGCCATCTCTCCATCTTGAATGCGAGTTGTGACAACAGATTAGCACTAGATTATGATGCTAGTCATGAAGAAGTGCTAAGGAGAGGATGAAGAGCCATAGTATTGTCTTTTTATCATAAGTTACGTAAAATAAACTGCAAAAGGACGAAATTCAAGACCAAGTTAAGGCGAAAAGGATATGTAATGCTAAATTTTGGACTGGATTTTGCTACTATAAACAGCATCAACCAATACCATTTTACCCCTTGAGGTGTAGGGTCCCGAGGCTAGGCCAGGTGAGTACTGTATACATAAAGGTAAGGCCCGTATTCTTGTCGGTTAAGGAAGCTCCCTAACACCTCGGGAACGATTTATTTTGCTTAATACACCGTACCGTCCTATTCTGGGTTACTTAAATCATTCTATTATCACCGTACTTAGGGTTAACAACGTTCCAAGCACTATCAGTCAGTCGTATACACGTATCCAAAAATAAACCGCTAAGGAAGAGGTGTTGGGGAGCTTCCTCAACCGCCGAGAATACGAAGTTAAGTTAGATGACCAGCCAACTTCTCTTGACGGCACTACAGGATCAAAAAACCCTCATTACCTCCTTGTAAGTCAACTGGGCAAAACTGTCACTCCGACGGGGGCATTCTAACCACTGGACCACTTTTTAAATTTTCAAAATACCCCAAATTCCGCAATGTCGTCTAATAATCCGTAGCCATATCATTCTCTGATGCTTGCCTATGTGCAGTGCCATATATTCATGCCTTTCATTAGAACAGGACTGAAGTATTACGAGATTTAAAATAGCAGCATCTATGAAAGGATTCCCAGACCTTTACGTTAATGGCCAAAATCACACCATGTTAGCTAATATATCCTTGGCGGTATCAATTTTCATATTTCCTCATGCCAGGGATCATATTCAACCTTAAAATAAGTATGGATGACACGAATTTGAAGGGATTTAATAGTATCAGCCTACCTGTTTAAAGAGACGTCTTAGTTACCTGAGAAAAAACACGGGAATATATCCTCCTCTTGGCTAATAACTATACAGTATATCAACTACCTGTGCTTCTCCATCATGGCACAAGAAGATAATAATCGCATAAACATGAGAATTACCATCATAATAATCACAGTAACACCGTAATAAAGAATAAAATCGTCACTCACCTCGGCATCCGTACTCTCGCTCGCTCCCATAATCCTCTAGTGACGTCACATGCAAGAATAACCGCGCCAAAAACAAAAGGAAAAAAACCATCTTCCTTTTGTCTAAATGATTCTGGGGGAAACTTACCAGGAATTTGAACCACATTCACAAAGATTTTTAAGTTGTTTTATAAATGCCTTATGAATCTTAATGAATAGAGTCAGATTCATGTACTGACGTCTTTAGTGCCGCTTTACTTTCTTAATGTTGTTATTATTGTACCATTATTATTATTACTCTTTAAGCCGAGCTGCAAAGGGTCATGCAATATATAGTTTGGCTGTTCTAGTGTTTATTTGTTATTACTCTGCATACAGGATGGAGACAAGGCAATTTTAGGCAAAGTTAGAGTAAAAAACGTGGTCTGTTTATTTTCATTTGACAAACTCCCTAACCCCTCCCACCTCACATGGCCAAGCTTAGTTAGATTGGAGAATTGATTTGGCTAGTAACAATTAGAATTATTCCTACGTCATAACTAAACTTTGTCAAATTTCATGCAACCCTGACCTTCAACAATCCATTTGTGAGAATGGTGTGGTTTCATTTGATAATAAACCAACGATTGTAACCAAGGAGACTCATTCCAATGGCATAAAACGCATTTGATATCATGGCACCACTATTAAGTATGCATAGTGAAATAAATCACAGGGAGAGGTGTTAGGGAGCTTCCATACCTGAGAATACAAGCCAAGAAGAAACACACTATCTATAGCCAGATGCCTTAATCCCATAACAGGTGGCCACAAAAAGCCTCCTCTGCCACTACATTGCCCTCCCCCCAGCTCACCCCCTCCACTCTCATATACCTCTCCACTCCATCCCATCCTCAGTCTCCCCCTTCCTCTCTCATTATACCTCTCTAGGCCATTCCTCCACCTCATC
The DNA here is from genome assembly GCA_018397915.1 of Birgus latro. Lineage (NCBI taxonomy): Eukaryota > Metazoa > Arthropoda > Malacostraca > Decapoda > Coenobitidae > Birgus > Birgus latro. Next base: position 18,935 of record JAGKTI010009908.1, read on the forward strand.
CTCCCCCTCCCTCTCACAAAGGATTGAAAAACACAAGGCTATGGGATGAATATAGATTTATTGAATGATTTTGGTAAAGACACGACAGTACATTCAATATTATATGATTACTTGTACTATAAAAATGAAATAAATCTTTTTCTGATAATGAGAGAGAGAGAGAGAGAGAGAGGGGGAGGAGGATACATGAATTTGCCAGAGTAAATGAATGTGAAGCATAATTTTAACCAATATATAATACTACACTCTTACTAATACTAAAGCAGAGTAATAAAGGAAGTTATAGTACACAAAATGCACTCAAATACACTTTCGGTAATTCAGTAAAGAAATAAGAAGAGCTTGTACATAAAAAAATAAAGCACTTGGTTGTACCAGCAGTACATTTGGATTACATAAGAAAAAGTACAGTACAATAACAGCACACCTGCATTACATAAGGAAGAGTACGGTAGTTCCTTATTTAACACTGTTCCTAAAAATTAACATACTATTTCATTTTGTTTCATTTATAAAGACTTCAATATGTTTACGTGTATCAGCCTTGGTCACCTAATGGCGGCTCTCCATGCTGCTTGATCCCTAGCAGCCTCTCTGTTCAGTCCCTTACCCCTGAGGTCATACACTGTTACCTTGTCCCAGGGATGGGGTGAAGAGTTGGAAAACGAGAGACTGGCTAGAAGAGTGTACGTGGGTGAAGTGGAGAGGGAGACCTAGGATGAGATGGAGGGATGGGGTTGAGAGATATATGAGGGGTGTGTGAGCTGGAGGGAGGGCAGAGAAATAGCAGACGACAGGGGGACATGGAGGCAATCTGTTTGTGGCCACCCCTTAGGGGATTAAGGTGTCTGGCTAGAGAGAGAGAGAATTATTTGTCAGTCTAACTGGGTTTGTAAAGCAACGCACATTGCAACACTTGACAGCCCGATGTATGTATGTTTATTCATTTATTATTATTATCATTATCATCAAATTATTATTATTATACCTTGTTGGAGGAACACAAATCAAGAGTGAGAGCAGTGGAAATGAGTTACTTGAGAGGAGCAAGTGGAGTTACATGGAAAGACTGACTGACAAATGAGGACATGAAGGAGCATTGTGGTGTGGATGTGGAGGTGATAGAAAGCGTTAGAAATACACTGAAGTGGTTTGGCCATGTGAAGAGGATGGAGGGTGAAAACTAATGAGGACAGTGTATGTGAGTAAGGTGGAGGGGGGGAGAGGAAGGGGGAAACTTAGGATGAGATGGAAGGATGGAGTGGAGAGGTATATGAGAGAGAGGGGTGCAAGCTGGGGGAAGGGCAGCAAAATGGCAGGGGACAGGGTGACATGGAGGTGAAATGCTTGTGGCCACCTCTTACTGGATTAAGGCTTCCTACCTGTATAACACACAAGAATATAGTAATGCAGCAGAATCCGAAATAAATCAGTCAGGAAGAGGCATCAAGTAAGCTTCCTAAACCATACTAAATGTAAACAAATTTGGAGAGAAAGGAAAGGATCTTAATTTTCAACATATTTTTCAACATAAATTTATATGTTAGATTATACTCTTAGATCTAACATACTCTCTTGGTTACTGAAAAATTAGTTTCTCTAGTAAAGGAGAATATAATTTGTGTATAGAATGAAAAGCAAATGTGGATTAACTTCTGAAGGAGGGAATGATGGTGGAAAGTGATGATGGTAAGAAAAGGAAATATGTTTGAGTCATTATCATCATTACCACCACCACCACCACCACCACCACCACCACCACCACCATCATCACTACTTCCAACACCATCATCACCACCACCACTACCTCCATCGCTATCACCATTACCTCCATCACCATCACCGCTATCATTATCCTGCCCCTTCTTCACACCTAAAGATGAACAAGGAATAGATATTATCTACATCTATCTGTTTATCATCATTCAGTCCTCAATATCAGAAGAGACGGCGGTGAGGACAAGGCAACTTAATCTGATCTCCATATTTCTGGTGGGAGTAACCGGTGATTCCCATGGGTGATCTATATGCGATTAACCCCAGCCAAACCTCGGATATACACCTTTCAAGACCTCACCCAGCTGGAGCATCTAAATCCACTAGTACACCAAGCATCACATATCACCACAGTAAGTAAACAGGCCAATACACTGTCCTAAATTCCTACCTACCTATCTTGCTGACATCTTGGCCAATCTTGAGAATTTTCCCACTGAGCCAAGATGGGAGTTTCATAGCTACTTTTATCTCTACGTATTTCCCTATAGCTACGTTTATCTCTACATATTTCCCTATCATAGCTACTTTTATCACTACATATTTTCCTATCATGGCTACTTTCACCTCTACATATTTCTCCATCGTAGTTAGTTTTATCTCTACAAATTTCCTTATCTCAACAACATATGCATAGTGAAGCAGTTGCCAATAATCTTTCGACAAATTAGGAAGATCTAATTTCTCTTCCTGTACATCTTCCATCTCTTATAAACTTCACTGAGGGTAGACTGGGGAAGAATGAGATTTTTCCCCTTTCTTCCTGTTTTCCTTTCTTCTCTGGTCTCCCCCAAGGACTGAGAAGGCTTACAGGACTGCCGCTTTGCTCAGCCTTTGCGATCTCCTTGGGACAATAACAGCACCTGCAATGAAGATGGTCAAATTACTTAGTTAGCAGCGGAAATGAGTTACTTCTGCATGTGTAGATACAAACAGTAAACGAGCACTGTGGTGTTGATGTGGGCATGGTGTTACGTGGAAAGACGGACAAATGAGGAAGTGATGGAGTGCTGTGGTGTTTGGTGGAGTTACAGACAAATGAGGAAGTAAAGGAGCACTGTGGTGTTGTTGTCGATGTGGAGTTACATGGAAAGAGACAGACAAATGAGGAAGTAAAGGAGCATTATTATGTTGATGTGGATGTGACTGAAAGTGTTCAAGTGAAATACTCTGAGATGGTTTGGCCAGGTAGAGAGGATGGAGAATGAGTGACTGACTAGAAAAGAGTATATGATTGAGGTGAATGGGGATATCAAAGAAGAGATGGAGGGATGGAAAGGAGAGGTAAATGAGAGAGGGGGTGTGTGAGTTGGGAGCAGGGCAGAGAAATGGCAGGGGACAGGGAGACATAGAGGCAGTATGTTAGTGGCCACCCCATACAGGATTAAGGCACCTGGCTATAGACAGATCGAGCTGAGAGCTTACTGTATTTTACCCAACTGTGTAAAGAGACTGTAAGGATAAATTTGTACCTGTGGTAAGGGGAGAGTCCCATGAGATGAGGTCGTGTGTGATGGGTGACTCTCGTACTGTACTGGGGCTGAGATTGAGGCCAGGTAGGAGGCTGACACGAGATGACATCCGACGTGATTTCCTACCCTTGGTTGCTGAAAAGAAACACCACCATCATCAACTACCTCTGTACTGACTGATGCTGCTTCCTGCGAGGGGTAGCCTTGATAAAGTCATAATAAAAACAATCATCATCATTACTTATCTCTGTACTGCCTAATGCTGCCCTAGGGCAGTGTAATGTAGGGTCCACAGCACCTGAAAGAACTTTACAGAATGAGAATGATATTTACTATTGTTACCATCAAGTGATTCTGTTCAGCTCTGGAGAGATTTTCAGCTGGAGAACTCATATATGACATAAATATAACCTTCTGTGTCTGTCCTCCTCTCTTCCTATTTCTCCCATCTTTCCTGTCACTTTTTATTAGTCTTCTTTCCTTTTCAGGTGGCTATACATTGAGTGACAAGCCTAAAGGTTTCCTGTAAGCCAGGAAACCATTTACAACACTGGGTGGTAACCATATAACCAACCCATACGCGTTCCTTACATGTCAACAAGTGGGCTGGCAAAGGGTTAGTGCCCCTCCCTGTAAAACAACTAACTCAAAGACAAACAGCCACCCCTTATGGGATTATGGCATCTGGGTATAGATAAATAGAAATACTAAAGTGAAACAGTTGAAACATATGGCCAAGGAGGAATCTACAGTGCCTGCTAAATTTATGATATGACAAATCCATGAAACAAAAGGATCTTACCCTTTGTCTTCTTCTCGCTCTTTGGGGAGATGCAGCTCATGAGATCCTGGTCCAGAGATGGGATCTGGTCTGTGTTGGGGTCAAGCTTGGAGAAGGCACCCACTGGAATGAACACAGTAATTATTAATCATTGTCATCTATGGTTAGTATCATCAATCAACAATCATCACTAATCATCAACCAACACTCATCCCCACTGTCTCCACTCAGCACTCATCACACATACAATATAATAACACTACTCTTCCTCTTACACAATCCCTGTACTGGAGTTGGCCACGGCACTGATGATATTTTCTATGGACTGTAAGCTAATCCAGGTGCCCAAACCAGCTAATTACTTCTCAAAAATTGCTAAAGGTTGCTGGAAATCTACCTCTATCTATCTATAGCCAGATGCCTTAATCCCATAAAGAGTGGCCTCAAACAAATTGCCTCCATGTTGCCCTGTCCCCTGCCAATACACTGTCCTTCCCCCAACTCACTCTCCGTATGGGACCGAGGCGTCTGGTTATAGACAGATTGCAGCTACACATCCCTCTCATGGTAGTATCACATAGTATTGATTGTAAGGGCGTTGTATGAGATGTACACTCACTAGACATCCGTGTAGCTGATCGGATGGGTGTGCTGGGGAAGCGTAGTGAGGGCGTCTCATTCTCGCTCTCCTCTATGGCAAACATCACCGATCGCCTTGACTTTCTTCGGCCACTCTGATCTTTCCCTGCAAGTTCAAGTATAAAAATATTATAATCACCACCACCATCGTCAAAACTCTCAATCTCAACATCATAACAATAACCCTAACTCCATCATCATCATCCTCTTCCTCTAGTTCCATCATCATCCTCTCCTCTAATCCCATTATCATCATCATCATCCCAAACTTTCTCCTTTCACCATGATCCTGTCTAGCAAGTTTAAGTACAATATCATCATCATCAAAACTCCTGCTCCCAATATCACAATAATGACTATACCTCAGCTGATGGGCATGTGTAGTCAGACTGGAGTGCTGATTTGACTAGTAACCATGGAGATTCAGTACTGCATCAAACTATAGCCCACCAACTTTCACACCCCATATATTAGTATTCAAATTGTGGTAGTAGCATAGAGCCATCAAATAAAAACAGTATATACTCTGTTCACTTTGATTTGGTGTACAACAGACTACTCTCCATCTCGAATGCTGAGTATGAACAAGAGATAAACACTGGATATTATGCTAGTAAAAGAGAGAGAGTGTGTGTTTGCGTGTGAGAGGAAAAAGTATGTATGAAGAGTTATAATAGTGTCTTACTCTGCCAATGAGTTGCTTGAAACAGCCTGTAATGGGACAAAATTCTGAGTTACAATGAACAAACTATATTTACTAATGACTACCAATGACAAAGTTCAAGACAGAGTAGCAGTTTTGTCAGGGTAAAACAAACAGACTATAGTTACCCATTTTCGTGGCACTTCCTGGAGATGCAATGTGTGAGGAGGGAAGCTCATCTGTCTCCTCGCTGGCTGTGGTGGTGTGCAGTGTCTCATCCTGGCTGATGGTGGTTTGAGAGGGGCTTGGGACTGGTGCTGGGGCCTGTCTGGAGGTGAGAGGTGTGGTGCTGGTGGTGGTACAGGCAGTGGTTGTTACGGCAGGACTGTCACTGCCCCACACATCTATGTCTGGGCAATGGAAAAAGAAATATCATCACTGTCATCATTAACATCACCAGTAGTTATTCTTGTTATTGTCACATCATCATCGTTAACAGCATGCCCAGCGAAATGCTTAATCATCACCGCAGGTCTGATGAAATGGCTAATCATCATCATCACTTCTTCCCACCTAGGTATGGGGTAAGGTAAGATTTAGCAAATGAGAAGAGAAAATATGAGTGTGAGAGAACTGTCATATTGTTTCTCACACCAATGAACCCTGATGGTGGAAGACACGGTGATATGAAGGTGGTTTTGTGGCCAGCCTTTCTAGAACTATGGAATCTGGCTATTCATTTGTTTGTTTATAAAGGCTCCAACATGCTTGCTTGTGTTGGCCTTGGTCACCAAGTTGCGGCTCTCCATGCTGCCCGATCTCTAGCAGCCTCCCTGTTCTGTCCCTTATCCTTCTATGACCTCATCCAGGTCTTTTTCAGTCTGCCTCTCACAACCTTACCCCCAACATTCACACTTCTCACTTTCTGCAGACAGCTCCCATCCTCTCCTCATGCCCACACCATCTCAGTCTATCCCTCCTCATCACAGCACCGATGCAGACGGATAAATAGATATGGTAGATACTCTGAAGAGAGCGGGAACAGTATACTGGTGAAAGAGGAGGAGGAGGAGGCAGAGGAGTGTTTGGGAGAGTGAGAGGATTCTGAAGGTCTTACTCTCATGGCCATCTCCTGTTCGGATTCCCAGGAGAGAAAGGTGTCAGAGATGATGTGGATAGTTAGACGGATGGAGAGACGTACCTGGTGAGTCTGTGTCAAGTGCCAGTGCCGATGGTTCCAGGAAGGGGTTGAGGTTGACACACACATTGTCGTCAAGGGTCTGGGGTGATGCCACGGGTGCTGAGCAGTCCGTGTCTGCCACCTGGGGCCCTGATGGCATTAAGTGGCCAGGAAGAAATGATCCTGGAAGAAAATTAACACTAAATACACTCAGATCTAGAAAGAAAAATCATCATCCTGCCTCTTTTTCTTACCTGTTGGTGGGTGGGGTGGGGTAGGTTACATAGATATAGAAAAGGTAAGAATGATAGTGGGAGAGCTAATTAACAGCATGAACAATGAAATGAGAGAGGGGAGTGTGAGTGGGAGCAGGGCAGTGAAATGGCAGGGGACAGGGCAATGTGGAGGCGATTTGTTTGTGGCCACCCCTTACGGGATTATGGCGTCTCACAACAGACTGACAGATAGACGATGAAAGGGGCCACACACCCATTCATTCACCATCAAAGCTCTCGGAATCCTGCCTCCATCCAAGAGACACACCTACCCACACATAACTTCAAAAATACCTATCACACTATGTACCCTAGGCTTAAGTTGCCCTTCCCCTGCAGTCCACCATCCTCCTCTCAGGGGATAGGGAAGTAGTTAAGGGGTGTTTGCCTGACCAGACATTTGAGGTGCCTGGTTGTATCAGTGCCACCACATGAAAGCATCCTTCTCCAGCATGATCAGGTTATGGAACTAAAGCCACCAAATAGGGAATGACTGCACTGCGTTTTGTTTATAATATGCTTGCATACGCCAGCTTTGGTCACCTAAGGGTGGCTCTCCACGCAGCTCAATCACTGGCAGCCTCCCTATTCAGTCCCTTATACCTGAGGCCATACTCTATGACCTCGTCATAGGTATTTTCGGTCTGCCTCTCGCAACCCTACCCCCAACATCCACACTTCTCACTTTCTGCACTGTACAAGCATTACCATCACAGGGAATGTCTGACACTCTCTGGAAGTCTGGGGTGCCGCCCTTCTTGCCAGAACGACGGGTCTTCTCCACCCATGGACTGGAGTCAATCTTCCAGAACTCCTTTGGCATCACACTCCCACCTGTTGCAAACATGAATTATGAAAGCCCAAAGATTTATCACCACCATCATCATAACTCACTGTCATAATCATCATCACCACCAATCATCATTATTATTACTGCTACAACTATTATTATTATTACCAATGACTAGATGGGTGTAGTCCATATTTTACCCCTTCACAGTGATGATCGTTTTCGTTTTCGTTTTTGAAGGCTCCAACATGCTTGCATGTGTCGGCCTTGGTCACCTAATGGCGGCTCTCCACGCTGCTCGATCTCTGGCAGCCTCCCTATTCAGTCCCTTAACCCTTAAGTCACATTTAATGACCTCGTCCCATGTCTTTCTCGGTCTACCCCTCCCCCAATATTAACACTTCTCACCCTCTGCATCCAATTATCATCCCCCATCCTCTCCACATGTCCAAACCACCTCAGCCTACCTCTCCTCATCACAACACCAATACACTCCAGTCCCATCCTACCTCTCAACTCTTCTATCGTAAACCCAGCCCCCCCAGGCCTTGCACGCAGGGACGCACTGCACATCCACCTAATCATTGTCATTTCTGTACATTTAAACCTGCGAATATCCTCTTCCTTTACTGCCCAGGTCTCACTACCATACAGCATCACACTCCTAACACATGCTGCATACAAAGACCCCTTAGCACGTAAGGAGAGTCCTCTCAATGTCAGGAGAGGCAACAGCTCCCTGAACTTCTTCCAACCACTTCTCACTCTAGCAACCGAGATAACTCCAGCCCCACCTCCGGCACATAACATGTCTCCCAGATAACAAAACTCCTCCACACACTCAAGAGACTCACCTGCAAATTCAACCCTCTCATGCCTAACAATCTCCACCTGCTCTCCCCGACACACCGCACACATGAAATCAGGATTATCTCGCAGTCTACCTCTAATACCACTACATCTCTTGTGCACCCATCTATCACAAACACTGCACAAGATGGAATTACTTCCCACACCCATGTGGCAAACTGCACATGGCCACTCTCCCTCTCCTCTGATTGTACCACCACCAAGCCTAGATATCATCACTTTTGTTTTATCTGCATTTACCCTTAAGCCCTTGTACCCCATACCATCTCTCCACTTCTTAAATCTTTCCTCAGCCTCCCCTTCATTCTCAGCAATCAACACCAAATCATCAGCATACAACATCTACCATGGGAGTCCATCTCTGAAGTCACGTGAGAGGGCTTCGAGCACCATGATAAACAACAAGGGACTCAAAACTGACCCCTGATGCACACCAACATTCACGGGAAACTCATCACTCAAAACTCCATTCACTCTTACCTGGGTGCGAGCACCCACGTACATGGCCATAACCACCCTAACCAGCCACTCTTCCAACCCCAGCTTTCTCATTGCCCACTTCACCACCTCTCTAGGGACTCTGTCAAAGGCCTTTTCCAAATCAACAAAAACAAAATACAAATCCCTTTTCTTTCCAATATATTTTTCCTGAAGCTGTCGAACAATGAATAAGGCATCAGTGGTCCCCCTGCCTGGCATAAATCCGAACTGCATCTCATTGATATTCACTCTTTCTCTAATCATACCTTCTAGAACTCTCTCCATTACTTTCATTATCCGATCTAAGAGCTTTATTTAAATTCATTACTGCTGCACCCTCTTGATTTCTAAGGCTTACAAGAGATATACAAGGAGGGGTTAGATACATAGCCTTCAATAATCCCTTTAGTATAAAATGCTTTTTCAATGTTAAATTAAATCATCTAGAGTTTGCAAGAACAAAATAAGCTGTCATTATACTGAACCAGCCAAGGGTACAAGACCTATCTATGCCCTTGATATAATTACATAAGTGTGCATGGATAACCTGGGATGAGGTCATAGTGTGTGACCTCAGGGATAAGGGACTGAATAGGGAGGCTGCCAGAGGCTGAGCAGCATGAAGGGCCATCATTATGTGACCAAGGCTGATGCATGCAAGGATTTTGGAGCCTTTATAAATGAAACCAAACATGCTATACAGTAGGATACAATAAACCCAGTGTATAATACCTAGAAAACAGTTTGCTTTACTCTGTCAAGCTTCATCCAGTGATGACAATGACAATGATGGCTCCCAATGACAATAATTATGATGGACTCTGTATATCACAGATAAAAATAATATAATTACCTGGTGTTTCTAATGCTGTATTCTCTGTTTCCCTGTGGACCAGCTCGGTGCTCTCTGCCTTGACCACTGACTTCTGAGTGCTCTTCTTGGTTGAGGCACGCCGGTAAGGGGCCAATTCTGGCGTCACATCCATGTGGGCCGTAAGAGAGCGTCTGGTGCTACGGCTACACGGGGTCCGGGCCCTGAGTTTGGCAACAGCTGGGGTAACTTCCTCCTCCAGGCATGAGGCAGTGGTGGACCTACGGGTCATGCGCCTGGCTGGGGTTACTGTGGGCACGTTTTCATCTTGCATCATGCCTTTGTTTGAAGCTATTTTACTTTCATTCAGAAGTATATTTTCATCCCCGGACACATTGTCGTCTCCGCCACCAGGATGAAGGGCAACAGACCTCCATGTGACACGCCTAGCTGGTGTGATGGACCTCCGTGTGACACGCCTAGCTGGTGTGACGGCTGTGCTGCGTCGAGTAACACGCCCGGTGGACAGTCTTGGTTTGCCAGCAGACTTTGCAAGTCCTGGATTATCATTCAGGGTCATGTTCCTATCTTCATTCATGCTTTTATTTTGGAATGCAGTTTCATCTTCAACCAAACTGCTTTTCATATCCATATGATCTTTAACTGAATCTTGGCTGGAGTGTACAGAACTTGCACTCGAAGCATTTGTATCGCTGCCCACATCATCAGGCTCCATACTATCCTGTTCTTGCTCCTCACCATCACTGTGTTCCACCAGCAACGTATTCTTTACATCATCACTATCCTGCTCTGCATCTGTATTGAGTTCCCCTTGTCCCACTGCAACTGTACTGAGTTCCTCTTGTTCCACTGCATCTGTATCGAGTTCCCCTTGTTCCACCGAGGTACTGACAGTAGGTTCAGGACTGGGTATTACGCTGTCATCTGCGGCTCCCTCATTCATTCCTTCTTCACTTGTCTCTTCATCTGATTTCTGGAGGGCTGCTGCAGTGTCCTTTTCAGCAGGTACCTCAGTTGCAACGTCTTCTTCTGTGGGGTCGGCCTCTGATTCAGCATCCATTTCATTACT
>JAGKTI010009909.1:0-19638 GCA_018397915.1 Birgus latro
CCCCCAAAGATGAAGTCACACGTCCTCGTCGTGAGTATGGTATGGCGAGGTTCTGTGCACGTCAACGTCTGAGTATGGACTCAAGTCTGCAACATGTACACCCACAGCCAGTAGTGTAACACTTATAAAGGATATATGCAGACAGGAGAACCAGAAAGAGAGCTATCCCAGCATGGACATAGTACCAGAAAAAGGTGGAAGAACCGAAGGGTTTGAGAGGTTCAATCAACTGCAACTGACTTTGATATTTAAGGAGGTCATCCAGAAACAGAGGAGTAATGTTAAGGTGAGATCCTAAAGTGGGTAAATCCTTTATAGCTGTAAGTTTAGCATGGGTGAGTGAGGTACTGAGGTTTAGGAGATGGGGGTACACAGTGAGCTTAGTTTCTATAGCAAGAGTTGCATAAGCAGGAAGAGTCAGGGCTTCACTGTGGGCGCTACAGCCATCTCCCAAGACCAATTTACCTACTCCCTTAACAATTTGCACTGTCTTCCTAATAGGATTTACAGCGCACTTTAAAGTGAAATACAAAGACTGGGCTGTAGAGTAGCACCAGTAATTTATCAGCTTCACAAAAACTGGACTGAATGAAGTTAAGATCTCTTTCCTACAGAGCTTAGTGGCATTGTTTCTGTTAAGAAAAGAATCACTCTCACAGGATGGGGTCGCGACATGATAGACGGATCCCAAAGGTTCACAGATCACCAAGTCCTGGTGGTCCCTGCAACTGGCAAAATCTTGAAACAGCACATAATGAAGGCGATCTTCCGTGAAAGCAAGGAAGTTATACTGGTGGAGTACTCTCACGTAGACCTCCATAGCAGGCACACTGTAAGGAAGTGAGGTGATCCTAAAGATGTCAAATACATCAGAAGGGTCACCCAACACTGGTATTAGTAAATAAAAGCACACAGCTGACATGTAACCTCGAGGTACAACTTTGATGATGTCACGATACAGTGCTAGATATTCTGGCCTCGCTGGGAAAAGTAAACCTGGCTCCTAGAGTGATATATTCCCCAATAATTCCAACAAGATTTCGTTAGGGACCATATCTAGACTCAGCCTAGCCTGGAGCATTTCTTGAATACCCAACTTAATTCTAAAATGATCAGCTATGATGTCAGACAGGGCGAGTTGGAGGTTGGATAAAGTCTCATACATCTTCACTTCATTCTCCAACTCTAAGGTCTTCAATGAATATAATCGTATAATACTGTAAGAAATATCTGCAGCCTTCTGTATCTTCAACAGTGCTGCCTGCATGTGTGACACGTCTCGAATTGTGGCATTCAATACCTTGGAATGAACATTTAATACTGACCTCTCCTTCTCTGACATCGTCTCAAGGCTCCCTAATCTAGCATGAATGTCATCAACCTGTTGCTGAGTAGCTGTTCCAAACAAAACATTGGCAAACTGCCCCAATATGTCGATCGCACCCCGTCTGGAGTGACGACTCCATGGATGATCTGACATGAGATAGTCCATATAACTGCTCAAATCCTGATAGCGAGTATCAAATTCAACTTGAAATGCATGCACAGTAGTCCGTAATGAAGCAACTAGAGCGCTGCCATTATCCATGTGGCCTATATTCCACAATATGGCATCACTCAAGTTGTGAGCAACATGCAAAGGTTGGAACAACTCCTCCATATTAAGTACAACTGGAACTACATAGTTATTGCCTGTAATCATCAAATGACCCGCAGGTGAAAACACCAATCCCAAGTTGGCAGGTGTCTCCTCTCGTGGTCTTATCGATTTCAATTAGGATGGACTCACCCAAACCCAAGCAATCATCTGCAAGAGATTTGTAAAACTATAACCACAAGTTCACCTGACTCATTTATTCACTTAGTAAAAACTACATGTCTCCTGTGTTGTACTCAGTCACTTCAGTCTGTGTTTCAGTCACACCAGGTGCCTCTGCTTGTGCAGTCTGATACTCAATAGGTCTATCCATACACAACGGGTAGTCTGGGACACTAGAATGTGACCGCAGACTCTATCTATAAGGTGGTGGAGTGTGAGGTGTGGTGTGGTGTGGGGGAGTGGTAACTGGCCCTGACTCAGTGGCGGCTGGCAACAAATCCCCCGAGTTGCCAGTTCCACCATTACCTGTAGCCTGACTTACTTGTGGAGGAGGCAAACTGAAGTCAATTACAGGCCCTGGGATACCTTCTTCCTCATGTATTTCCTCACCTGCACCTTCCCCTTCATCCCCAATCTCTCCACCTTCATGAAGAGGATAAGCCATTCTTGCATTACGATTTTGTTTTTTCGTAATACACTCCTCCTTGACCACCTTCACTCTGTCAGTGTGTAAAGTGGTTACTTCCCCCCTTGTATAGGACGAACCTTGATAACAACATCATTTACCCGATCAACTACATGATAGGGTCCTGAAAACAAAGGTTGTAATTTCCTTGCCACCCCCCTGGCAGGAACAGTCTTCACATAGACACGGTCCCCTACCATAAGTGGTTTCATTATACATCGCTTTGCCCTTCTGTTCTCATTCTCTGTGCTCGCATGATCGAGAAAGTCCTGGCATATTTCGAAAACCTTTGTCGCCATGGCGGCGAATAAATTAGGTATATCCTCAAGGTTGTACTTCAAAGATGGGTCCTGCACTACATGATAAGGCACCTGTGGGTCCCTGAGAAACAGCAAGAAGTAAGGGGAATCACGGATAGTCCGATTATATCCAGAGTTATAAGCCATCATCGCAACTGGTACCATTCTATGCCAGTGATTAGCGTTCTGATCCTCCATAGTTCATATTATTTGTATGATGGTGCCATTTGCCCTCTCCACCAATCCATTAGAGGATGGGTGATAAGGAGTAATGTTCACATGTTTCATATGCAACAACTGTGCCAATTCCTGAAACACCTTGTTAACAAATTCAGTTTCCCGATCCGTGACTAATTGTTGTGGAGTTCTGTAAATACAAATGACTCGCTCCACAAACACTCTAGCCACCTCTTCGGCAGACTTAGACTTTAATGGTTCCACGACGAGAAATCGAGTCATCGCATCAATGAAAGTTAAGACATAATAATGCCCTTCCTCTGATCTATTTAGTGGACCAATCAAATCCATGTGACACCTGACCCATGGGGCAGTGACATCGGAGAAACGGAGAGGCAGGCCTGGGGCATCCCCCGAACGCTTCGAACGTATACACTGGGTACACCGTTTGCAAAACTCCACGACATCTCTCTCCATCTGAGGCCAGTGTGCAAACTGTCTCACGCGAGTTAAAGTAATCTTGGTTCCACCATGACCAGATAACGGTAAGCAATGAGCAAGTCTAAGTGAACGCTATCTTCTGGGACTACAATTTGGAACACTTCCCCTATGCCAAATGACCGACTCTCCTTCTTATAGAGCAAACCGTCTGGCAACAAATGAAAGCAGTCTAACTTTACTTTACTGGCAATTTTGGTACCTCCATAGTCTCACTCCGCAAATAACTCTTTAATCTACCCCAAACTGGGTGTGCATCTTGCTGTCGCCTTATCTCAGTGACATCCCAATCTATTGTGTCTATTTCCACAGTCCCTGAACTCACAAGTAATGCAACTTCATCTTCATCACTAGACTGAGTCGTTCTCAACCGGGATAGAGCATCCGCTACGACATTCTGTTGCCCTGGTAAATATTCAACCTTGATGTCGTATTCGGCTACCTGGATTTGCCATCTTGCAATCCTCCCTGAGGCCGCATTTACATTAAACAGCCAAGTAAGAGGTCGATGATCGGTCTGAATCAATATCTCATAACCCAAGATAAGCGGTCTGTTCACCTTCAACCCATAAACAATGCTCAGCGCTTCCTGCTCTGTCGTAGCATAGTTCAACTCTGCCTTGTTTAGAGCACGGCTGAAAAAAGTCAATGGCCGAAGGAACCCTTGATCATCTTTCTGCTGCAAAACTCCGCCAATCGCCGTACCGCTAGCGTCCGTAGTCAACACAAAAGGTCTATCAAAGCGAGGGAAAGCTAGCAATACATCTTCCGCTAACCTTCGTTTAAGCTCACAAAATGCACGGTGTGCCTCCACACTCCACTCCACGCGCTGCTGTGTGTTCTTCACATCTCTTTTCCCACGAGTAAGTTTCGTGAGTGGTGCCGCTATCTGGGAGAAATTTTCCACAAACCGGCGATAATAATTCACTAACCCCAAGAAACTCTGGAGTTCTTTCAAAGTACTAGGAACCGAAATACCTTGGATTGCACAGATTTTCTCTGGCTGAGGGCGTAATCCCTCAGTAGTGATGACATGACCTAAGAAGGATACCTCCTGTTTAAAGAAACTACACTTTGGCAATTTAATAGTTAACTTTGCCCCTTCAAGACGTCCCAAGACCTCATCTAGGTTATGTACATGAGCATCAAACGTCTTCCCATAAATGATAATGTCATCCAGAAAAGTATGGGTTATCTTTCCCGTGAGACCAATCATGACTTCATTTATTATACGCTGGAAAGAAGCCGGCGCATCTTTTAATCCAAAAAGGAAGGTTGCAATACTCCCAGTGCCCTTCAGGTGAGGAAAAAGCCGTAAGAGGCCTAGACTCCTCATCCAAAGATATCTGGTGGTACCCTGCTTCAAGTCTAAATTACTGAAGTACTTATTCTCACCTAACTGTGAAAGAATATGCTCAATATTGGGCAAAGGGTAAGGATCTGTAACCATCTGCTTATTTAAATGTCTAAAATCTAAGCAGATCCGCAAACCACCATCCTTCTTAACTACTGGAACCAGTGGCGAAGAATAAGGTGAACGAGAAGGCCTGATAATCCCGTCTACGTAAATCCTCAAGTTGCTTATGTACTTGATCATGCCACTTTGTCGGTATACGTTATGGCCTACAGTTTACTACTGGTCCATCCGCACATATGTGATGATAGAAGTATGGTGAGGTCGTAAGCAGGTCCTCAGGAAGTGGAAACACACTTGGGTGTTTCCTTATTAGCCTTTTTAATGCTTCGTTTTCTTGGCTTGAAGGAATGGTTATCTGATCTACTTCTGTGTACAGTTTCCAGAGTCTATCCTCACTCATTACACTAGTGATCTGATCTCCCTCTGGACTTACTTCCTCCCCCCACGTAACTTCTTCATAAGGGGATACAGTACATACCTTAAATTCTCCATCTATAAATATCCGGTCAGGGGTTAAATTCGCATATGCAACAGTAAAACATGTTCCTTCCCCTGTTGCCCCATTATCCACTGGACTTACAATGCCGGGCCACAACACTGCCGCAATCGAACTACCAGTGTTTGGCATAAACATTCCTACCTCCCACTCACTTAACGCTGTCTTTAACGTTATTGCTCCATATGTGTAAGGTTCCAGAATGTCTGTCCCATTTGTGACACACTGACTTGTCACAAAATCCACTTCCTCATTTTCCTCGGATGAAGGAACTATCTCAGTTATCACAAAGGAAGGATTGAACTCTACACGAGAAACACTCCCTCCCTCGGTCACCAAATCAAGTTCCTCTTCCCCAACTTTTATACACAGCGGGTTGGCGGTGATACTTAGGCTGTGTGCAAATATGAAATCAACTCCCAAAATTATGGAAATGGCTGAGGGTAAGTCCCTCACTACCACAAATTCCTGATCATATTTCCTACCACCTAATTCTACCTGGAAATTCACCAATCCCAATATGTCCATTGCATCACTGCTAGCGGACACCAACCCACCGCCTCGATAAGGTCGGAGATCAGTATCAGGCCCTGACGCAATTTCATAGGTCTGTTGGCTAATCAAAGATTTACAAGCTCCTGTATCCAGAAGTATCTCACAATGTAAACTCCCACACATGCCTCTAACCACCGCCAACTTCGCTACTCCGTCACTCGTTGTGGCAATGACTAAGTTCCCCAACCCGATTCGTCCGGCTTTTTTTTTTTTCTTCCTCGGGTGACTTAGTCCTTTTCCAATTACACTGATCTGTACTATGCGTAGTACTCTGACATTCCCTGCATCTAGCTACTGACTGTCCAGGATTATCTACATGGACCGCACAGTGCTCAGCACGATGTCCCGTCATGAAGCAACGAAAACATTTAATCCTTTTCCTCTGCTCCTGTGACAAATGATCGTATTTCCCCCGTTGGAGGGGCCTGTCCGCACGACACCGTTTGGCGAAGTGCCCTGGCTTCTCACACCTACGGCTATCATTATTATCACGGGAAGTGGCACCGCATGAACTCTGCTGAGTGTCTGTGCCGCCACTCGCACTCGTACGATTTCTCGCCCCAGTGTTCGGCTGAACCTTTGGCCTAGGCAACGCACTAACACTGCCTGCACTCGGGTTCACACTAGCAATCGTTCCCTGTCTTCTTTCTTTCAATACATTTTCTTCTGACAGAGGCGAATTCATCTTCTCTGCCCACTTGACTCCTTCCTTTGCTATCTCTACTGGGTTACGGTACCTGCTCTGTGGAATATGTGCAACATACTGCTTAGGAAACATGTCCAGAAAATTATTAACAATGATGAGATCCACTGATTCCCGCAAAGTGTCACGTAATGTAACAATCCTATCCCCCAGGCTCTGTAACCTGTAGAAGTAGTGAAGTGGAATTTCCCCGGGGTTCCGCTTCGCTGTAAGTAACTCCCGGTGTAACGTTTCTAGACTTTCCTCAGTATAATATTGGTCCTTCACGCGACCTTTGAAACTATCCCAGTCATCACTAGAGTCCCGGATTAAAATCTCCGTAATCTCTTGTGCAGGACCGAGTGAAAACGTCCTAGCTACCTCCATTCTCCCCTTAGTAGTCCACTTCGAAGTATCATTGGTCCTCATCTCTATATCACTTAACCAGATCATAACATCTGGCTCCAGTCGAATTCCTGGATATTCCGGTGAGGAGCGAAACTTTGAACTACAAAAATATTTCATGGCTCCCAATTGTTGCATGGGATTCTTACTATTATCTGAGATGGCCTGGGATAATTGCTGAGATAATTGAGCAATATCTGCCCCAGTAGTGCTCGAAGGGGGAGGGTTAACAGGTGTTGAAGTAATTTCGTCAGAGTCTTCTGTGTCAGGATCGTCAGAAACAGTCAAAACCAACAGAAACAGTCAGAATCGTCTGAATCAAGTAATTCCTCAACTGGGTTTAGATCGTCCTCCGAATTAAAATCACTCATTTACAGAACAAATTAAAAAAGAAGAAGAATATTCACTATTCACTATTTCTTCCTTCCAGTTCCCTTAAGTTGTTTCCTTTAATTACTCAAAGTTGGGAATAACAATTAATATACTGCTGCTACCAGAGGTTGCAGCGATGTTATCCCACTGTTATCCCAAACCGCTGCTATCAGATGTTGCACCGCTGCCTAGGTGTCGATATGATATTTCTCGGGAATATTATCCTCCCGTATTTAATACTGAGGGTAGCGTGAAATCGTCCCGACACCGGCAATGCGCGACTGGTGGCTTCCCTACACGCCACTACACACATGTACTTAGAACTGGGAACTGGAAGAAGTGAAAGAATTATATGGCTTTTCTAGGCTTTAATTTCAAAATAGTATTTACAAAATCTACAAACAATTCTGAGGTATTTCCCACCTCATTTCACTTCATATAAAATGCCATGCCAAGAAACTGCACATACACATCTGCTCTCAATTCACTTCATTACTAACACTATATTAATGAATCAAAACCCTTATAAAAGTTCTATGCTTAAAAGCATTTAATATATATAATCCCATAATAAATTCCAGTGCCATCACAACAAAGCACTCTCTTTAATCACTCATATATACAAAGTTACTCTATTACCTTAATACAGGAAAAACACATTTAAATATGTAGTCTTCTCTCCTTCCGTTTCTAACTAGGAGTCCTTTTTTCCAGTCCCAGACGACAGACAAATATAATAGCACTGTCCACCAGTTGTACCCGCGATTACACAAGCATGTACTTTTAACTTACTATTGCTAGAAGTGCTTTCATTTCTGCCCCCTGGAACTTTTACTCTCGGCTACACAGCGACGTCTCCGCGCCAGGCTACGTCACGCTGCGTCCTTTTGTCATGATATCCGCCAGAGCTCTGCACTATCCTCTAGTCTCAGCTGAGGTCTGTACCCCTGTCTGGCCTCAAGGGTTGCCGATGTTCACCAGCAGGTCACATGGTGCGAGGTGGGTGATGGCTTCACCCACTCATCCACCGCCCTCATCCACATATCACCTGCTTCATCTACCATAGAGGCCCTATCAAACTCGCCGTGTCAGCATCGGTTCCCACACCGCAAAAACCCCTTAGTCAGCTCACGCTCTCACGGTCTGAACTGCCTAGCCAACACTTTTCCTGTATAAACAACTTGACCAACACCATCATTACTCCTTCTCTCTATCTCTCCCTCCTCCTTCCTCCATTTATTTCTTCCTCTCAACCTCCCTTCCTTATTCCACCTCCCTACATTGCCCACAGCTGTACACAGAATCCATTGAACCTCTATTCTTTCCCCCCTCTCCGTGTTTCACTCTAAACTCATGCCCAGCAGGTATAGTTGCTTCCACACCTGCAACAACTGCGTGTCTGCTTACACCTGCGTGAGGGGATGCTTGTCGGCTTCCCGACACAGGTTAGTAAGATTGTTGAATGTGTGCTTTGTGCAAGGTATGGTGCCAATTGACTGGGCAAGTGCTTGTGTGGTCCCACAGTATAAAGGTAAGGGTGATAAGTATGAATGTACTAGCTTTAGAGGTATAAGTCTGTTGAGTGTTGTAGGTAAGATGTATGGTAGAGTGTTAATTAAGAGAGTTAGGGTACAGAGGAAGTGATTGGTGATGAGCAGTGTGGCTTTAAGAGAGGGAGGGGATGTGTGGATCAGGTGTTTGCTGTGAGACAGGTGTGTGAAAAGTATTTAGCGAAAGGTAAGGATGTGTTTTGGGCATTAATGGATTTAGAGAAAGCATATGATAGAATTGATAGGAAGGCTTTGTGGACTGTTTTAAGATTGTATGGGCTTGATGGCAGGTTATTAAAAGGAGTGAAAAGTTTTTATGTAAATAGTAGAGCGTATGTAAGAGTGGGAAATACTGTGAGTGATTGGTTTCCCGTGAGAGTGGGGCTGTGGCAGGGATGTGTGATGTCGCCTTGGTTGTTTAATATTTACTGTATATGGATGGTGTTGTACGGGAGGTGAATGCAAGAGTGTTAGGTGGAGGACTGAGTCTAGTGAATGTTGATGGTAGTGAGTGGAATCTGAAGCAGCTGCTGTTTGCGGATGATACTGCACTGGTGGCTGATTCAGAGGAGAGATTGAGATAGTTGGTAGAGGAGTTTGGAAGGGTGTGTGAAAGGAGGAAATTGAAAATAAATGAGAATAAGAGTAAAGTGATGAAGTGTACGAGGTTGGTAGATGGATGAGGAGGTAGAGTGTTTTTTAAGTATTTAGGGTCACATGTTGCTGTGGAAGGAAGAATAAATGCAGAAGTGAAGTTTAGAATGAATGAAGTTGGAAAGGTGCTGGGAGGAATGAAAAAAGTGCTTAGATGTCATTCGCTTAGAATTACTGTAAAAAGAAGGCTGTATGAGGGTATTGTGGTACCGACTGCGTTATATGGGGCTGAAACATGGAATATGGGAGTAGCAGAGAGGAAAAGTTTGAATGTAATGGAGATGAGGTGTCTGAGGAGTATGTGTGGCGTGACGCGTATGGATCGAGTGAGAAATGAGGAGTGCGAAGGAGAACTGGAATTGTTCGGAAGATGGCTGATTGAGTTGAGCAGAGGGTGGGTGTTGCGATGGTTTGGGCATATGGAGAGAATGGATAATGAGCGATTGGTGAAAAAGATAACTAGATCTGATGTGAGAGGTGTAAGGCTGAGAGGAAGACCATGAGTAGGATGGATGGACAATGCGAAGAGAGCGTTGGATACGAGAGGGTTGTCTGTTGAGCAAGGAAGAGTGGCTGTGCGTGATAGAAATGAATGGAGAGAAATTGTGAATGAATAAATGATGATGCAGCCCTGAGGGGATATTCTCCCGCATTTTGTCTGACCAACTGATCAGGTCAGGTGTGGGTAAGGGGATGGGTCCATTATGATGCGGCCGGGGTAAACCAGCTTTGCTGTTGGGCCCTGCTGCGGATGTCACTGACTGCACTGCGTAATTTGACCCTCGTGTGGTGTGGTTAGGTGAGGATCTGTCCCAACTCCTCTTTGGGGCTAAGATGCAAATGAATGTGTCTGAGTGGATGAGTAAACTGGAGGTGTGTTGACCTGTCTCGGCTACCTCCCTTTTCTTGGGGGAAGCAGCCTAGGTATATAGAAGATAGATAGATAATCAAGAATAATAATCTATTATTGGTATGAAATGATGCAAATATTTCATATAATTATTTTGGCTTTCATGATTATCGATTCTTGCTGGCCTAATGCCCCTTCAGGGTGATGGCCATATGATTAAAAAAAAAAAAACTAACAGCAGACACTGATTTCTCCTGAGTGGCAGAGCATGTAAAAATGCCGAAAGTTAGTGCATCCTCTGGCAGTAAGCTGAATAAGCTTGTTCAGGAGTAGGGGAATGATGTTTTTTCCACTGATGGCTCAGTGCTATTTTGCAAAGCCTGTGAAAAACGGTGTATTTCGAAAAAAAAAAAAAAAAGTACTTCGTTTCGCAAAATCTGCAGACTGCAAAACATCAAACTACTGCTCAGAAGACGAAATCAGCAAGCCAGCAAACGAGTCTGCTGACTACATTCAATGTATCCTCCAGCCTCAAGTCTATCTTTTCATCAGGGCTGTGCAAAGCCTTTGTTGATGCTGGTATTCCACTGTGCAAGCTGGAGAACAAGTCTAAGTCTTTCTTAGAAAAATACACAAGCAACACATCCCAAGCGAGCCTACTTTAAGGAAGAATTATGTAGACACAAACTATACCTTGACGATGCAGAAAATTAAGGATGACATGTAGGTTAAGGAAATGTGGGTTTCAATAGATGAGACAATGCATGTCATGGCTAGGTTTATTGCCAACGTGATTATTAGTACCTTCTAAGTTGCTCAGATGCCGAAAATTTATCTGCCAACCTCAGAAAAACTACCAGTAGGCTAACAGTACAATAGCTCAACTTTTTACGACAGCCCTTGCTTTTCTTTAGCCAGAGGGCATCCAGCACGAAAATGTCTTCTCTTCCTGACGGGTGAAGCACCTTACATGAACAAGGCAGCATCGGCACTTGAGGTACTTTTCCAGGAAATGAAGCACCTGACTTGTTTAGGCCAAGCGCTTCACTGGATTGTAGAGCATGTACGAGGATTGTTCTCCAGTGTTGGCAAATTAGTTTCCAATGGCAAGAAGATATTTCTGAAGGTTCCATCAAGGTGTAATGTATTCGAGGAATTGGCACATCGACTCGCATTGCCATCACAGCCAATTTTGACGAGGTGGGGAACGTGGATTTCGGCTGCACTACTACGCTTCTAACTCTGACAAGTTTCAAGAAATCATAACGAGTCTGAACGTCAGTGATTCTTCTGCTATCCTCATCGTGAAGGAACTACTGCAGGAGAAGTCACTTTGCAATGATCTTGCATTCATCGCTTCTTACCTTGCAAAGGTGCCAGAGGCCATCACTGTGCTGGGGAAGAATAACATGCCTTTGATTTATGTCTGGAAGTGTTTTGAGACAATCGTTGCACACATTACTCAGGATCCTGGCGAGAAAGGAAAATCCGTAAGTAAAAAACGTGACCAAGTGATTGTTGCAGACCAAGACCTGGAAAAAATAGACTATTGGAAGGTTTATATCGCAAGGAGTGGTTGGGGTTTGTTGCTCACGTAATGCCATTCAGGGATGAATGAGGCTGGTCACTCTCATCTTAAATGCCAGGACCAACTTGCCTAGCCCCGGGCTCCTACGCTTTTCTATGGGGCGACATAGGATTGGATAATGAATGAATGATGAAAAGTCCTTGAAGGACAGACTGATGCAGATGTTGGGGATAAGGATCCGCAGACTGTGGCGTGTTTTAAATATGCTCATGTTAACGTCGGTGGAGGTGGAGAAATCATTCTCCCTTTTCAAGCATCTCCTGTCTAACAGAAGGCATGGGTTCAAATTTGAAAACCTCAAGAAAATGCTTGTTATTTTGTGCAACCAGGCCGATTAATCTGCATGTGTGTAACAGTGAAGTTTGCAGTCATTGTCACTTATTGCTATGTATGTTTTTTAATTGTTTCTTTTCCTTATTAATCAACTGCATTTTTTAACAGTCAAAATGTTGAGCGGCTTTATACTTCTATAATTGCTCTGGAAATAAGTGCCTTTATTACTGCCTATTTTGCCGTTTTAATTTACGTTTTTGCCTGCCGATATTGGAATTTTTTATTGCCTAAACATCTGGGCTCTAGTAACCACTAATGACACAAAAAGGCCAAGTATGCTTTTAAATCATGACTCAGAAATTATTCTTGAAACTGGAGGCTTGTCCATAGTTTCGTGCTCTCAGGTTTAATAATACTGTTCTAAATCTCTCTTTTTATATAAGTGTTCGTGAAATACAGTTTGCTGACATCTTCAAAATACTCCCAGAAACAGCTGACACAGTATATCTTAGTTTATTTTGATACCTCCAAACGATTTTGTTATGTCGGGAAAAAGCACTTGGGATGCCGGTGTTAGAAACAGTCTCCAGCTCTTCATAAGATGATGCACAGTACCTCATATCTCCCCAATCATAATCAAATACTCTGAGAGTAACGGGGAAAGAAGTAACCGGGTTGACAGGGATAAATGATCATTTTAATATGCCTAATCCTTGCACCCATAATTGTTTACGATGGTTATTTGTACAATTGTGAGCCATAGTTTCTGCTCACCTTTTCTTCTTACCCAGACCAGAGGGAGGTCACAGAATCTCCCCTCATCATATTTTAAACCCATAGTGATAATCTGCTTTAACAAGCCTTGTACATTTGACAGGCATGAAACTGTTTAAACTTCCCTACCCTGGCTGGATGTAAGTGGTAGCCAGGTTTCTCACTGACATAAGACCTGTTTTGGGTTGTTCGAAACCTTTCCAGACTACACGAATAACGGTGTCATCTTGAAGAACTTGTCCTCGCGCTGTCTAGTGAAGCTTCAGTCTGCCACCTTAACACCAGACAACAAGTTTTCGTTCATTGTTAAGCCGTGACTATGCTTCCCTTCAACCAGGAAAGGGGAAAGGGTGAACATAATCCATTCCCCATGAGTGTCCATGCATCAGGTACCAGCAGTGCAACTCGTGGTACCTCCTCAACCACCCGTTGCTTTCCTGGAGCGGAGTTTTGACGGCATGACCTTGGGCCGCGTCCACGTCCACCTCTGGGGACATTTGCGCGATGCCCAGCATTTTCTCGCCCTCTGCCATGGTACATTTGGGGTGTCATACAGGGTCATGCCGTTCCACGGAGTTAAGAGACTCTGAGAACCTGACGAGTGTCTACGTGGAGGAGACTACGTAACTGGTGATAGTAGTAGCTTGCAGAGGGTGACGTCAGACCTTGAATGGGGTGGGCAGTATGCAGGGGCAGCCAGGAAAGGAGTGGTGGCAGGTGGGGGTGGCGGCCAAGCTCACTCATGCGCACTCTTCAGCATCTGCCTGCAAGATAGACCGCACGGCGTTATGTCCTGCCCATTTGGGGAAATGGTGTCTGAACTGGATTTGGTGAGTCGGGTTGCCTGTCACCACGCCAACGCACAGCTTATCATAACAAACTGGCCTTGTCCTCCCTCATCTACCCTCCTCACAGGATGCTGAATCACAACAATAACTCATAATGCAGGGTGTTCACAACAGATACTTAAATGAGAACTTAAACTCTTCATGCCTATGACGTGTGTATACATTTAATCCCGCTACCTTCAGATGTTTTCATTCAGCTCATGGATAGAAAGCAGGTTGTGAAGGGTGTTAAAGGAGAGTGTACATAATTCCACCATGACAGATAATTTTTTCAAAGCTAACCAGATCTTCTGGATATAACATGAATTAAAAAAAAAAAGGAATGTCATCGAACTGAAGAGGTTAATTTTTCTATTGACTGGTGTAATAGTATGTTATTTTTATTTGGGGTATTTTAATCCCTTCATTACGATGACATAATACCCAGTGGGCACAGGTGGTGATTTTCACGTCGTATCCACTTGGAAATTTGGTGAAAACTTGTGAACATGTGAATTCACCAGATATCAATGTCTTTTTCATGTGAATGTTTAGATGACATGTTCACGTGAATATATGGATGTGGAATTCTTACGAATTAGATGTGATGTTATCTCTAAATAGAACTGGTGGATTCATTCTCATTTAATTCACGAGTTCATATTATCATTTTTTTTGCTTGAAATACATGATACCTGCCTCCATATAATCGTATTTCCAATGTGGTTTGATGTTTTGGAATAACAAATTAAAAAATGTAGATAAATAATAACTCAAGCATGTTATCAATAGCTGTGTCAGAAAATGTTTTGTTGCTTAATAGGCCTACTCTTATAATGATTGTAAACATATAATTATATAAAATAACGTTCAACCAGCAATTAAGTCAAATGTGTCGCGACATGTGACACTTTTGTACGGAATGTTGCAAGATACAACTTGCCACTCAACTGTTTGTGGTGATTATATCATTTTAATCATGCATTTTATTTAAATCTAATATTTTCAAATGAAGTTGGAATGTAGTATTTTTGCTAAGTAGAAGTTATTTGTACTTAATTTCCTGGCTTTCTTGGAGATGATGCTTTACTCTGGTGTGCATTTCGAAATTCATTTGTTTTGAATTGTTTATACTTCAAATGGCGCCAACTGCCGCCAAGTTCATCAAGGGGGTAGCAGCAACTTCACCAAGCGGCCAAGAAACCTGCAGCAAAGGATCAAAGGTAATTTTTCCTCTCTCATGATATTAGGATGAAGAGGGCAGGCACTTTGTGCTTAGCCACACATCCTTTTTTTCTCAAAAAATAGGGAAATTTGAGACTCCGTAGGCTGTAGCCTGTTGATTAGGCCCTAGCTAATTAATGGCACTGCTTTGAGAAATCGGCTTTCCCAATCCTTAAGTTAACCTCAAGCAACAAAAGAGTAATTTTGCAACCTTTTTTTTTTTCATAGGCTAGCTGGCCTAGGACCAAACATATCGATGTTAAGGCTAACGGGTCGGTATTATTTTGTATTAACAGCCAAGTCACTGACAAGAAATTGAACTAACTAGCCTTATACTTTATGCAATTCTAGTCCTTTTTTTCTTCTATGGCACATCCGTCGTAAATCAACCATTACTGCAAAAGTTATGCAATTTATAGTGTTATTGTTTTCAATGGGAGAGAGCCATGTTTCCCCTGCTGTAGGCAGATAGTTGTGTGTGTTCGTTTGTCAATTTGCGACGGAAATGCCATGAGAACATTCTTAGAATGACCGATTCTGTTAGAAAATCATGAAAATGTTAACGAAAAGTCGAAGATTGCGTGATGTGTGGTGTTAAAAATGGACCATATTATTTATGGTTATGTGAAGCCAGTGAGTGTACAGTGAGATTGGATGGGAAGGAAATGGAGAATGTGAGTGAATTTAAGTACTTGGGCAGTGTGATGAGTAAGGATGGTAGTCTGGAGGGTGAAGTGCTCGAAAGGGTACAGCAGGGAAGGAAGGTTGCTGGTTCCTTGAAAGCAGTGATAAGAAACAGGGAGGTGAGCATGGAAGTGAAAAAGTTGTTACATGACAATATTGTGATACCAACTCTGACATATGGAAGTGAAGCTTGGACCCTGTTGGAAGGACAGAAGTCAAGAGTGAGAGCAGTGGAAATGAGTTATTTGAGAGGAGCATGTGGAGTCACATGGAGAGACAGACTAACAAATGAGGAAGTGAAGGAGTGTTGTGGTGTGCTTGAGGACGTGATGGGAAGCGTTAGGAGAAGCACGTTAAGGTGGTTTGGGCATGTGGAGAGGATGGAGAGTGAAAGATTGACGAGGAGAGTGTATGTGAGTGAGGTGGAGGGGGCGAGAGGGAGGGGGAGGCCGAGGATGAGATGGAGGGATGGAGTGGAGAGGTATATGAGAGAGGGGGGTGTGAGTTGGGAGCGTGGTAGTGAAATGGCAGGGGACAGAGTGACATGGAGGCGATTTGTTTGTGGCCACCCCGTTCGGGATTGAGGCGTCTGGCAATAGATAGATAGATAGATAGATGTTGTTGGTACTCAAAATAGCTTATTCACAGTTGCTTAGGCTATTGATTGGTATTGAAAAAAATCATGTGGGAACAAAACTAAAACATTACCAAATTTACTTGATATAATTATGATTTTGACCTCCAGTTTGGTAAAGTTTATGGTCATCTACAAAATGTACTTAGCCTACTGTATTTGTTTACTGAGAATACAAATGGTTGTATTGTTTTTTCAGGGTGATACCCCATTGGTGAAAAGCTGATGCACTCATCTATAGGTTCCAGGTTCTAATCCTGGTGAGGTATGGTATATATGAAAAACTGGAAATAAATACACTGTATTGTGTATAATATACCAGTGCTTATGCAGGTCCCGTCAAGACGATTCCCGTCAAAATATATCCGTCCCAGGATGATTTCCCTTCATTTTATAAATATATCTATTATTACTTAATGAATACAGTACTATATTAATTCATTTTCATAGGGGCCCTCTAAGGCTTAAGACCATACTGTATCATTATCTTTGGAAATCATATCAATATTTTACGTTGTCAATAATTTGCTTTATTTGCTTCACTGCAGTAAACTTTTCATTATATTCAATTTTCACTCATTGCAGTACCAGTAGTTAGGCTATACATTTGTATTTATTTTTTCAGTTGACGATAAATCTAGCCAGCTGAAGAGGTGAATGTCTTGTGCTACCTAGACTACAAAGGTGTACATTACTATTCCGTTAATAGGCTACAGGGTGGAACTCCGCAGTCAACACTAGATTTTTTTTGGTCTAGCAAAATTTGTAGAAGGTTAGTAGTTTAAAGGTTTTGTACATTCATAGCAAAAATAGTCTATTTTGCCCTCAAATCATATTCGTTATGCTTTTCAGCAAGACCATGGTTGGAGATTATCTTATTTTGAAATATGGAACACTATAATACAATATGGTAAGTATTGAACTATTAAATTTTCTAGTAATGGTTATACCTAGTTACTAACATACCCCCACTCAGGGTATAGAGGGTATACAACATTTTTTTTATCCCTTTTATATTAATATATTGTAACTAACTTTTCCCTTTCCTTCTCCAATAACAAACCAGTTGTAGCATCCATAACTCTGAATTATGAAGAATATTGATGGATTTCTAAAAACATGATGTTCTGTAAATGATTTTATCCTAATTTCATTAGAACCCCATCCCAGAATTATCACATCCCCTAGAGTCCTTTTTCTCACCTCTGTGCAGTACAGTGTGTGATTTAAAGCACTGTTAAAGTTCCATATACAATCAGAATCCATAGAATTAGCAGTACCAGTAATTCTTATTGACCTCAGTAATACAACTAACTTCAAAGCATGTACAACTTACTTGCAGCTCCCTATACAGTATTTGCTTTTCATCCTTTTTCTGTTTCCTCAGTTAAGCGCTATTATATGTTTGTGTATGCGCAGATTTATTTGTGTTCTATATTTCTTTTACTAATACTTTGTTATCTAATTTCAGATAACTATCTTTCATTTCTTAATCTTTAAAATTTCCAGTGCTGTATTTCTCCTTTAAGTAACCCTGCCACAAAACTAAAAGTAAAACCATTTTGAGGAAAAAATTATCATGGCTTACTATAAAAGGTACAGGAAACTACAAAGTCAGCTGAAAGAGCTTTTTTCTAGTAGTGAAGATGAAGATAATTCATCTTCTAAAGTCAGTAAGCTTAATGGTGAGATCCCTCTTAGCGAGAACGCTCATATGTCCTTCACTTTGCCTTGTCAGCAACAGATTGACAGTAATTTAATATCCTCTTCATCCAAGGAATCTGACACTGATAATGAGACTCAAAATAGCATCACTGCTGATTCTACTCAGGAAGAATTAGGTAGGTGGGCCGCTCAGAATAACATTACGCGACAAGCACTTAATCAGCTTTTAGAAATTCTTAGGAAAAGAGGACTTAATCTTCCAAAAGATGCACGAACATTATTGCAAACTCCAAGGCATGTAACAATAAAAGAAGAGTGTGGTGGACTATATTCATATTTTGGAATAGCCTCAGCTTTGCAGCTGATACTGGATGACAATAAAGATTTTGTTGAAAACAATGATTTCATTGAATTGAAAATAAATGTAGATGGAATTCCATTATATAAGTCAAGTAATGAGCAGTTCTGGCCAATATTATTGAAATTTAGCAATTTTAGGCCTGCATTGGTAGCTCTTTATTGTGGGAAAGTAAAGCCGGAATCTGTTGACAATTTTCTCTCAGACTTCTTACAGGAATACAAGCAACTTTCCCAAGAAGGTTTAGTTGTGGACGGTAAGAGATTGGGTGTGAATATTATTTCTTTTATATGTGATGCACCTGCCCGATCCTTTCTGAAATGCATTAAAAGCCACACTGGTTATTATGCATGTGAAAGATGTGAGATTAAAGGAACTTGGGACTCTCATGTTATCATACTAAACTCTTCAAATAAATGTAAAGAAAGAACTGATGAATTATTCAAACTAGGTCATTATGAAGGAACTCATCAGCTGGGAATGAGTCCTCTCATTCAGTATGGGATATCCTGTGTTAAAGGATTTCCTTTGGACTACATGCATTTAATTTGCCTTGGTGTTACAAGAAGAATGTTGCTCTTCCTTATGAGAGGTTCTAGAGTGTGTAAACTCTCCCAGCATCAATTAAGCTTGTTGTCTGCTGTTTTGGAAGGCATGTCACTCCCAAGTGAGTTTGCTAGGCAGCCACGGTCTCTGGCTGTGATTGATCATTGGAAGGCTACTGAATTCAGACAATATATCTTGTACACAAGTATTGTTGCTTTGAAAGATATTGTTTCTCCAGAAATCTACAAAACAAGCCTGTCACTAACTGTAGCTCTTTCTATTTTATTGAACTCAGACATACATCTAAGGAATGGTTATTTGTCATATGCACGAGAACCACTGGAGTATTTTGTGCAACAATCCATTGAGGTATTTGGTTGCCATTTTGTTGTATATAACGTACATAATGTCATTCATTTAGCTGATGATGTGGAAAACTATCAGTGTTCATTGAACTCTTTAAGTGCATTCCCCTTTGAGAATCATTTACATATAATAAAAGAGTTAGTAAGATCATCAAATAATCCCATCTCACAAGTATTTAAAAGGCTTGCTGAGAAGGCAAAGTACAGTGCAACAAAGGACACTTCACAACAAGCATGCATATCCACAACATACAAGGATAACTGTTTCATGTTGGAAAATGAAGATTTTGTTTTCTTGAAAGAGAAAAAGGACAATGGATACTATACTTGCAGTGTTTTAAGCCAAAACTTTACTGAAAATTTTTTCACTGTACCTTGTGATTCAAAACTCATCAATATTGTGTTCATGAAAAATAGCTCCAAGACAAAAGAAAAAGTAATTCATTCTAAATATTTGTTC
>JAGKTI010009910.1:0-29741 GCA_018397915.1 Birgus latro
TAAGACCTCACTATAACGGACTAATTGTGGCCCAAACCATTCCGAAAAATGCAAAATTCCAATAAAAACGACATCCGGACTTCCCCCTGCTAATCTGGACTTTTTCCGATATATCAGACATTAGTCCGGATCAAATGAATGTTTTTTTAAAAAGTTTTGTCTACCACTGTGGTACTATACTGTGTTATAACTTCACTACATTAATCAGATGGTATAATATATACAATAATACTGTACTGTACACTGATAAACATGTCTTTTATTTACTTTATTGTGGTGAACATAGCTGAAGTGGTCCGGACTGCTTCTGGCTTTATCGGACTTTTTCTGATATATAGGAACTTAGTCCGGTAGCTCCTCGAGTCCGATAAAAGCGAATTCTGGTCTACTGAAGTCCGTTATATTGAGGTTTTACTGTATGATCAATATGTTGATGATGATACTGTGGAAGTAAATGGAAGCAAACAGTCAGAACAGTGTCAGAACAGCTTAGTCTATCCTGAGCTGAGTCGTGTAGCTGATCGATGTCAAGTTAAGGAAGCCCTTAATAAAACATTTGCTCACTTGATCCATTTAATGTGACACAGTTGCTAGATGTGTACAAACATGTAGCAGATTTCATTTGTAAAATAGTAAAGAGATGCTTCTTGGAAGATAACTTTGTGCAGACAAAGAAACATGCCTAGCTCCAGCCCCTAACAAAGAAGCAAAGTCTCAATGTTGTGAGCATGTTATACCATTGTCTGTCTATCTATTGCCAGATGCCTTAACCCCGTATGGGGTGTCCACAAACAAATCGCCTCCATGTTGCCCTGTCCCCCACCATTCCACTGCCCTGCTCCCAGCTCACACCTCCCTCTCTCATGTACCTCTCTACTCCATCCCTCCATCTCATCTTTGGCCTCCCCTTCCCTCTCCCCCCCTCCACCTAACTCACATACACTCTCCTCATCAGTCTCTCGCTCTCCATTCTCTCCACATGGCCAAACCACCTCATTGTGTTTCTCTTTCTCTGAGTGCTTCCTATCACATCCACTTCCACACCACAATCTCCTTCACTTCCTCATTTGTCAGTCTGTCTGTCCATGTGATTCCACATGCTCCTCTCAAATAATTCATTTCCACTGCTCTCACTCTTGACTTGTGTCCCTCCAACAAGGTTCAAGCTTCACTTCCATACATTAGAGTTGGTATCACCATACTGTCATGCAGTAAATTTTTCACTTCTATATTTACTTCCCTGTTTCTTACCACTGCTTTCAAAGAACTAGCAACTTTTCTTCCTTGTTGTACCCTTTCAAGCACTTCACTCTCTAAACTTCCATCCATAATCATCACACTACCCAAATACTTAAACACACTCACATTTTCCATTTCCTCCTCATCTAACCTCACTGTACATTCAGTGACTTCATTTCTCTCAAAGACCATAACTTTACTCTTCCTTACATTCACCTTTAGATTCTGGTTCTTACTCACTCTTCCAAAATCAACCACCAAGCCTTGCAGCTCCCCTTCATCTTCACATAATAGCACACTATCATCTGCAAACAGCAGTACAAGGAGTTTCCACACACTGCCCTCTCTCACTAGGGCTGCTCCAACATCTACTGCTCTACCTTGTATCTCTTTTATAACCCCAACCATGGACACATGATACATCCCTGTTTCAATCCAACCGTCAAATAGAAAAATTCACTCAGTTCGCTGTCCACTCACACTGCAGCCTTAGCACTCATACATAGTCTTCACGGCATTCAGCAACTTCCCCTTTACTCCATATATTCTTCATACTTTCCACAATTCTTGTCTATCCACACTGTCATATGCTTTCTCCAGTACCATTGCCCTGTCTCTAATTTGTCATTCTTGTCTAAGATCATATGCTTTCTCCAGTACCATTGCTCTGTCTCTAATTTGTCATTCTTGTCTAAGATCAACTTCTACCACTGCCTGAATGAAACAGAGCTGTTCTCTCTGTTCAGTAAGCATGTGGGATATATCATGACATGTAAAGGTGTATGGTATGTAGGAGGACTGCTGGGCCTTGATAGCAGGCTATGAAGTCTATGCCCAGAGTCGGACCCATAAAAAAAAAAAAAAAAAAAAAAAAACTGAAACTGTGTTTACAATAAATCATAATGGCTTAGTGGCAAACACCTGCAGTGGAATGCCTTCTCTCCTTTGACACAGCGGATCATGAACTATTGCTGGATAATCTCCATTTTTATGGAATCTGCAATGACATCCTTTTTTAAAGTTGTACCTGTCTCAGAGTGTGATAGTTGACCATGCTTGCTTGGACACAGTTCCTTTCCTGTTTAGGGTCTCCCAGGGATCAGTTTTTATGTCCAGTTCTATTTACAGTTTATACAAGTAAAGTAATCTCTCAACTATCTGGATGACCACTATCCGGTTACCTCACTGTTCGGATATCTTAGGCTGATGGCTGAAACCCAAAATGCCCAAAAATTAAAAAAAAAAAAAAAAAAAAATCCGATTTTTTTCGACAGCATCAGTTTGAATTTCCCGTGTGCGCCGACCAGCTGTCTTCCCATGCTCCCCCCCTCCTTCTAGTTCTCTGTCAACTCCCGTGAGCAGTGGACGTCTGTCAGATCGTTTGCGATATTCTCGCTCATTTAAATACTGTAATTATAATTCACAGTGCTAAGGATTAAGTGTAGTTAAACAATGAATTTCTGGACATGCTTCAAGAGCAATTATGACCACTGTAAAGACCTTAAAGGTGGGGGTAATATTCATTTGCAAGCAGCATGGACATGTAAGTACACTGTCAACTGCTAAATATTTACCATAATCACTTCTAAATCCTGATTCTCTGATTATATTTTATTTACTTCATGCACTGTGTCCCATATTTGAGTGCACAGGCTGTGAAAGAGGTGATTTTCTCAGCGATTACCATGTCTCTTACATACGTTCACTATCTAGTCAACTGGTGAACATTTTTGCCCTACACACCTCTAAATCATAATTTTTCTGGTTACATTTTATTTACTTCATGCTTTGTGTCCCATATTTGAGTGCACAGGCTGTGAACGAGGTGATTTTCTCAGTGATTATCATGTCTCTTACACACGTTCACTATCTAGTCAACTGGTGAACATTTTTGCCCAACCCACCTCTAAATCATAATTTTCTGGTAACAATTTATTTATTTGATGCTTTGTATCCCATATTTTAGTGCATAAGATGTGAGATATTATGATTTTCAAAGTGATTGCCACATCCAATACTTACACTAAGCTGCCAACTTGTGATCATCTATGCCGTACTTACCTCAAAATCATCATTTTGGGGTTAAAACTCAATGAATTCATGCTTTGCACCCAATATTTATGTGAATGGGGTCTTAATTAAGTGCTATGCATGTCCGGTAGGGAGGTAGGTAGGTGGTTTTCTGATTTAGGTTACGTTATGTTAGGGTCAAGAATGTCCAGTGCAGTTGGTGAACAGTGAACACCTTTGCCATACCTAACTCTTTTTCTGGTAACAATTTATTTATTTGATGCTTTGTATCCCATATTTTAGTGCATAAGATGTGAGAAATTATGATTTTCATAGTGATTGCCATGTCCGGTACTTACTTACACTAAGCTGCTATCTCGTGAACACCTATGCCTTACCTCAAATTCATCATTTCGGGGTTAAAATTCAATGAATTCATGCTTTGTGTCCATTATTTAATGCATACTATGTGAGAAAGGGTGATTTTCATAGTGATTTCCATGTCTGATACTTACTTACACTTGCTGGCAAGTTGTGAGCACCTATGCCTTACTCACCTCAAAATCATCATTTTTGGTTAAAATTCAATTAATTTATGCTTTGTGTGCATTATTTATGTGAAAGGGGACTTAAATAAGTGCTGTGCATGTCCAGTAGGAAGGTAGGGAGGTGGTTTTCTGATTTAGGTTAGGTTAGGTTAGGGTTATGAATGACCAGTGCTGGAGCTTCAGGGCCACTATCCGGACAAGACCACTTTCCGGTCATGCCTTTGGCTCTATTACGTCAGATAGTGGGAAGATTACTTTTTTTTATGTCTACTTGATGCATATGATGTGTCCTATCATTTTTTATGTTGATGACACACAGCTTTATGTTTAAATGACCAATGTTTATGATACAGTAAAAGTCCTCCAATCCGACCACCAATAATCCCAATACAGTACTCCGAATTTTTCAAGGCAAAATTTTTAAAATTTTTCTGGGCTTCATCTATGGATTTATCTGGCTTGGACTTGCCCTTGAGCTTGGATGTACCTGCCTGCATCTATTCATCTACATTTCAGTGCATTTCCAGTGAGTAAAACAATACCTCATATAATTTTAAGTGTTTCGTTTTCGTTTCGTTTTTGAAGGCTCCAACATGCTTGCATGTGTCGGCCTTGGTCACCTAATGGCGGCTCTCCACGCTGCTCGATCTCTGGCAGCCTCCCTATTCAGTCCCTTAACCCTTAAGTCACATTTAATGACCTCATCCCATGTCTTTCTCAGTCTACCCCTCCCAACCCCTCCCCCAATATTAACACTTCTCACCCTCTGTACCCAGTTATCCTCCCACATCCTCTCCACACGTCCAAACCACCTCAGCCTACCTCTCCTCATCACAACACCACTACACTCCAGTCCCATCCTACCTCTCAACTCTTCTATCATAAGCCCAGCCCCCCCAGGCCTTGCACGCAGGGACGCACTGCACATCCACCTAATCGTTGTCATTTCTGTACGTTTAAACCTGCGGATATCTTCTTCCTTTACTGCCCAGGCCTCACTACCATACAGCATCACACTCCTAACACATGCTGCATACAAAGACCCCTTAGCACGTAAGGAGAGTCCTCTCAATGTCAGGAGAGGCAACTGCTCCCTGAACTTCTTCCAACCACTTCTCACTCTAGCAACCGAGCTAACTCCAGCCCCACCTCCGGCACATAACATGTCTCCCAAATAACAAAACTCCTCCACACACTCAAGAGACTCATCTGCAAGTTCAACCCTCTCACGTCTAACAATCTCCACCTGCTCTCCCCGACACACCGCACACATGAAATCAGCATTATCTCGCAGTCTACCTCTAATACCACTACATCTCTTGTGCACCCACTTATCACAAACACTGCACAAGATGGAATTACTTCCCACACCCTTGTGGCAAACTGCACATGGCCACTCTCCCTCTCCTCTGATTGTACCGCCACCAACCCTAGATATTATCACTTTTGTTTTATCTGCATTTACCCTTAAGCCCTTGTGCCCCATACCATCTCTCCATTTCTTATTTAATGATAATGTACAGTCGCATTCATTGGTCCCGATACATATGCAGTCGTGTTGTCTACTGTTGTGCCCTTCGCTGGTTGGATGTTGACTATTCGACTTGCTGCCCCAGTCAAATTATGTCCATTGTACCAGGCAACAAGTGCAGAAGTTCCATATTCCCAAAGCAGTGAGCACTACAATAGCCAACATGCCCACATGTGTATCGGGACTCATGAACGCGACTGTACATCTAATGTTTTCAAAGGTCCATCCCAATTGTCGGAAAAAAAACAATAGTCTGAAAGACCCTTGGTCCCCTGCCATTTGGATTATAGGACTTTTACAGTACTAAGAATTAACTGGACTCCCTAATGTCCAATATTAAGGTCTGAATGGCAAACAGACAACAAACTGAATGACAGTAAAACAGAAATCATTATGTGGGGAAACAGAAGGGATGGTGATGCTGATAAGGCCCCGACCCTGCAGACTGGAGAATCACAATTTAATCCAATCAGTTCGGTTTGAAATCTGGGTATACATTACAATTCTAAAAAAAATTATGAAGAACATATTAATCAAGTTGACAGAAGTTGTATCCTGGACATCAGAAACCTATACAGTAAGACCTCACTATAATGGACTAATTGGGGCCCAAGCCAGTCTGAAAAATGCGAAATTCCGATAAAAGCGACATCCGGACTTACCCATGCTAATCTGGACTTTTTCCATTATATCAGACATTAGTCCGGATTGCATCAGTGGTTTTCACCACCATTGCAGTATTGTACTGTGTTATACCTTCACTACATTAATCAAATGGTATAATAATACTGTACTGTGCACTGAAAAACATGTCTTTTACTTGTCTTATTGTGGTGAACATAGCTGAAGTGGTCAGGCAGTCCAGACTGCTTTCTGGCTTTATCGGACTTTTTCCAATATATAGGAGTTTAGTCCGGTAGCTCCTCGAGTCCAATAAAAGCGAATTCCGGTCTATTGAAGTCCGTTATATCGAAGTTTTACTGTATTCTGTAAAACAGTTTCTAAATGGACAATGCCTTTAAACACTGATCTATACTCTGGTTTTGTCTCATGATGATGATGATTACTGCAACTCTTATAGACTGGTCTTCCAAATAATCTGCTCAAGAAAATGCAATCTGTGTTGAACAAGGCAGCAAGGCTTACCTCTGGCCTTCCATAAAGAACTCCAACTACATTATCTCTAACCAAGTTACACTCACTGCCAGTTTCTAGGTTCTAAATTTGTTGAGCTAAAGTATCCTGCAGAATTGCTGATATTTTCACTGGCATGCCCCAAGTGAAATGTTACAAAGTGAAGATGAATCCTTGCACCTTTATGAACCTATAGTTGTTCATCATCCATCTTTCTCTGATTTTATCTTTTTCCTATACTACCCCAGGGTTATATAATATTCTGTATAGCCATTACCCATAAGGTAACTGACTTCTGTTGAATATTCAAAGGGTCAGCTCAAAGCCACTCTCCAGTGAGCTATGATCTGGGGAGAGGTGTTGTGATGGATGAATGTAGGGTTTAAATTGCTACCACTTCTGCTGACTAATCTTGTGTATCAATGATTTTTTTTTTTTTTAATTGTAAAAGTGTTGAAAGTATAAGAAGGATTGGTGCTTTTGAGAAACAAAAGACCAGACTATTATTACTCTCCTGTTATAGAAATATAATATACATTACAGACACAATAAAAACACATGAGAGGAAGGTGATGAGATCAGAATTGGTGACTGGATGTATCCTGAAAAGAAGCCAGTTAGTGTAACTAATCCATGATATATTAAAGTGTTTCTTGAACAGAAAACTGCCAATGTAATGTAAGAGCAAAAAAAGTGTTAATTTACAAGGAGATGAGAAAGACCTTAGTAACAGGCCAGTATTCCTCACCATAACTTTAAAACTGAAGAAATGATAAGATAAAGATGGACTTGCTTTTCTGAATAAAATGATGTTAAAAACCGCAAAATAGGTTGAACTCGGGCAGAATTCCAAAGCATTCACGCTGTTGGTACAATCTAGGGGAACCATTAAGACCGGTAAGCATCCTCTAAGTCCTGGAAACAGGTTTGGTATTCATAGGGGGAGGTGGTGGTAGAATCAGTAGAGATTTGGCCTGCAGTCCTAATGGACCCAGATCTGAATCCCCGCTAAGGCAAGGAACAGTTTAAGATTTGAATTTCCTTAAATCAGACTTTACTGATCTACAAGATGACCCAGTGACATGCCATAAAAATATCCCCGCTAATACCACTACAACAGTCTTGAATGAGACAGCTCTACCATGTATTCAACATGGATGGTGGGTGTTAGTGATGAAGTGGTGACACATGGAGGTGTCTGGACATATGAGGACTACTAGGCCATGGTAACAGGCTGTGAAGCCCATGCCCACAGTCAGGAAAAAAAATACTATCCAGAGATGCCGGCAGGACTGGAAAGGCATCCCAAGTGATGTTACATTGAACATGGATCTACTATCCAATCAAGGTAAACCCATCCCTGTGATACACATCTCCATGGACTGCTACCTGAGGATACCTGGACATAAATTTCCGATCTTCAAACGACATCCCATGAGAAATGATGCAGGTTGAGAGCGAAGTGAAACTAGCATCCTTCAGGATGTTGACTGATCAAGAAAGATGAACCATCAGAGGATGTAGACCAATGTGACAGCTGACCCCAACAGGACCAACCAAGAGATCTTCAGCTTGTCCTGGCAAGATACAGGTGACTGTCCTTTAGGGATGGGAGGAGGCAAGAAAAAAGACGTACAGTTTGTCTTGCTGTACATCTTCCCTTCAGCCCACAGGAAAATACAAATAATAAGCATTAATAAGTAATACCTGTACACCATGAAACCAGTTACTATGCTGGATGGCAACCATATAACCTGATTACTGCACCTGCTGGTTTAGTGGGCAATTACAGAGCTCCAATCGGATCGAGCCAGTGAAGGTTTATATCAAAGGGATGGCTGGGGTTTATTGCTCATGTAATACCACTCAAGGATGAGCGAGGCTTGTCACGCTCATCTTAAATGTCAGGACCAACTTGCCTAGCCCTGGGCTCCTACATTCCTCCCGGGGCAATGTAGGATTGGATACTGGATGGATGGAATACGTAACAGCAAAACAAAATTATTAAATATTATTTTGTTTTGCTATTACTTATTCCATCCATCCTTCATACAATCCTACGTTGTCCCAGGTAGGTGGTGGCGACCATCATCCACTCACTTGATGTAGTGCTGCCTACTTCTTCCTTAGCCTTTATCATTCTTTTTCTGTGCCTGCCCTCCTTTCTTCCTATTTCTCCTATATTTCCTGTCACTTCTTACTGCTTTTCTTTCCTTACAGGTGGCATTACATTGAGTGACAAGCCAAATGGTTTCCTGTAAGCCAAGAAACCATTTACAACGCTGGGTGGTAACCATATAACCAAACCATACGTGCTCCCTACGTGTCAACAAGTGGGTTGGTGGAGGGTTAGTGCCCCTCCCCGTAAAATAAATAACTCAAAGTCAAATGGCCACCCCTTACGGGATTATGGTGTCTGGCAATAGATAGATAGATAGACAGAGGCCATTAGAAAATTTACAATGAGCAAAATTAAATATAAAGAAGTTGGCCTTCTGAAATCGGGTAGAGAATAAGTCTTCATAAAGCAATGGTGAACGGTACAACTGTGGCGGAGCTTGAGAGGAAACTGGATGAAGTTGGAAAAATAATTCAAAAATTGAAGTACTAGGAGTCAAACTAAGCAACACCACAATGACCACACAACCGCAAGAGAAAGTATGAGAGACCTTAAGCTCGAGTCACAGGCTCAGCAGTCTCTTCAAGGATTCCTCTGTGAGTTTCAGTGAATTACAAAATCAGTCATCCGTGGAGCAACAGTATGGACTGCCGTGAGATACCTCTACATTTGTTTAGATCACGCGTTTGTACGTTCGGTTCATAATTTTTTCGACAATGTGTCATGTATCATAATATTTTAGATGATTTTAGTATTTACAATGACTTAATTAGTCGAATGTATGTGAACACTGTATCACGAGACTGCAATTTATTTGCAGTAAAGGCTATATTGGTCAACAATGCTAGTTTTCCCACTTATATCGAAATAGTACTTGCTCCGATATAGTATATTTACACTGCCTACGACGGTCGGTGCCACTTGTACTTATTATATTTTGCAGATTCGCAACATTTGTATGCTATTAGGGATTAATTAATGCCTGATTCTATTCTAAGGATTTTGGTACAGTTTGAGTTACAGCATTCTAAAAATGGGAGAGTTATAAGGCGCAACTCTACGAGGAGAATTGACAACACCGCATAGGGTTTGCGCTCGTTTTTAGGGTATCCAGAATATGCCATAAGTGAAAAGTTGCTCTTAAGCCCAAAGATGGCGGACTTGCGAGGATTTTTGAGCTTTCAGAATCCGGCCCCTGGGTGTGGGACGGGGAACTAACAGTATAGTTCGCGAAAATAGAAAAATACAGAAAACAAACTGGAGTAATAGCAGTTGAATTGGTAAGGTCTTTCTGCTGCTTAAAATAAAGCTTACATTTACCACTTATTTTTCCCTTACACGATAATGAGCTACTATTTTCAGACGAATTATGAAGTGATCAACTTTACCCTAGTTACCGATTATTTTCAATACGCTAACCTTTTATAGAAAATGGATTCTTAACCGATAGTGTTAACAGAAACGAAACTAAAATTACACCAAGCTCGTGTTTCCCTGTGCTGAGTAACTATCGGGGCCCGTCGATGAGATTGAAATGTTTATTGTTGTAAAGGTAAAAGGGGTACTAAGCAGATCCACTCTGGAACCTAGAGTGGCTCACAGCAAAGGTATATAATAGGTTAACAAAGGTAGCACTTAAAATATACCCCCGACAATCG
Source organism: Birgus latro (assembly GCA_018397915.1). NCBI lineage: Eukaryota > Metazoa > Arthropoda > Malacostraca > Decapoda > Coenobitidae > Birgus > Birgus latro. Next base: position 10,240 of record JAGKTI010009910.1, read on the forward strand.
CATGGTTAGCTCTAAAACCGTTTTCAATCGTTAAGAAGCAGGAGTGCTAGTGGAAAATTCCCGATGTTTCCCGCCTTTTCAGTTACTATACTCGCGGCGCAAGACTCTGAGATTGTCATTATCGTACCCTGGCAACCTGTCATTCAAAAGTGCGTCCGATGTCGTATCATATACACGAATCATCTTATTATGCACGAATATATTTAAAAAGGCCAACCTGATGGGAAAACAGGGACGTGTGTCATGACTCCCATCCTAGGAGGAGACCACGGAGGGGCAGGTGTCGCAACACCCGCCTGTGGAGGAGACCACAGGAAGGCAGATAAGGAGTGTAAAAGCTCAGACAAAGTGGGGCTCACATCCCTGACCACCTTACGTCCCTCTCGCCCTCAACCCATGACCCACTAAGGTAGCAGTTTCAGCCACCTACTCGCCAGCCAAGACAGTCCTCACCAGGTTCGGAGTGGACTACCTCCTTAGTCCCAGGCAGCACCATAACACAAGCCACCATCTGTGTTGGGTACAAGGCAGAGCAGGTCACCATCTGCTCCTCCGCTGCACCCTCCTGTAGGACCGTGACACAAGCCACCATCCATGTCGGGCAAGAGGCAGAGCAATCCACCGTCCGCTCCTCACCTGCAGGTAAACACAGGAATAGTGCCGCGACACAGGCCACCGTCCGTGTTGGGTACGAGGCAGAGCAGGCCACCGTCCGTGTTGGGTACGAGGCAGAGCAGGCCACCGTCTGCTCCTCAGCTGTTACCTGTGGTGGCACTGTGGTACAGGCCACCGTCTGTACCAGGCAGGGAAGATCGGTCACCGTCCATCCTCTGGCCGCCCCCTCTACAGGGTGCAGGACCACGACACAGGCCACTGTCCATGTGGAGCAGGGTGATTTGATTTGATTAATTTATTACGCCCGAAGGCGACAAACTTATTACAGTGCCATGTGGGCATATGTGAGGTGAGTACAAGGGAACTCGTGCCACGCAGGACACGCTGTCTAGCTAAAACAAATTAACACCCACCAAAGTGTGGATGACGCATGAGAATAACATCTAGATTATCATCATCCAATAAATGTTTACAAGTGTCCACTAATGTGAGTCCGTGTGGTATTAAATCAGAGACAAGTGGACATTGCAGGCAATAGTGGTCAAGGATGTTGGCATTGGGTGCGTCACACAGCTTACAGGAGGAGAGAGAGAGAGAGAGAGAGGTAGAATTATCAACAGCAGGTTCACACAATCACTGTCTAATTATTGGTCTCCTTAATCCTGCCAAAATAAATAACTAAATAAATAAGTAACTTAGAACTTAAAAAAAAAACTTGGTCATTGCAAACAACCAAACATACAAAGGCGACAAAACATTATCTACCCGCGTGAAATAAAGTTAAGAAGCTTCAGACAAAAACACCAACATCGAGGAAAACTGCGAGGTCTGTGCGAGAACGAGATAACGGGACTCGAGAAAGAGACAGCGAGACTCATCATGACTCTGAAGGCATTGATTTGATTAATTATTACGTCAGAAGGCGACAAACCTATTACAGTGCCATGTGGGCATATGTGAGGTGAGTACAAGGGAACTCGTGCCACGCAGGACACGCTGTCAGGCTAAAACAAATTAACACCCACCAAAGCGTGGATGACGCCTGAGAATAACATCTAGATTATCATCATCCAATAAATGTTTAAAGTGTCCATTAATGTGAGTCCGTGTGGTATTAAATCAGAGACAAGTGGACATTGCAGGCAATAGTGGTCAAGGGTGTTGGCATTGGGTGCGTCACACAGCTTACAGGAGGAGAGAGAGAGAGAGAGAGAGGTAGAATTATCAACAGCAGGTTCACACAATCACTGTCTAATTATTGGTCTCCTTAATCCTGCCAAAATAAATAACTAAATAAATAAGTAACTTAGAACTTAAAAAAAAAACTTGGTCATTACAAACAACCAAACATACAAAGGCGACAAAAAACATTATCTACCCGCATTAAATAAAGTTAAGTAGCTTCAGACAAAAACACCAACATCGAGGAAAACTGCGAGGTCTGTGCGAGAACGAGATAACGGGACTCGAGAAAGAGACAACGAGACTCATCATGACTCTAAAGGCATTGATTTGATTAATTATTACGCCCCAAGGCGACAAACCTATTACAGTGCCATGTGGGCATATGTGAGGTGAGTACAAGGGAACTCGTGCCACGCAGGACACGCTGTCTAGCTAAAACAAATTAACACCCACCAAAGTGTGGATGACGCCTGAGAATAATATATCTAGATTATCATCATCCAATAAATGTTTACAAGTGTCCACTAATGTGAGTCCGTGTGGTATTAAATCAGAGACAAGTGGACATTGCAGGCAATAGTGATTTGATTTGATTGATTTGATTAATTTATTACGCCCGAAGGCGACAAATCTATTACAGTGCCATGTGGGCATATGTGAGGTGAGCAGAAGGGAACTCGTGCCACGCAGGACACGCTGTCTAGCTAAAACAAATTAACACCCACCAAAGTGTGAATGACGCATGAGAATAACATCCAGATTATCATCATCCAATAAATGTTTACAAGTGTCCACTAATGTGAGTCCGTGTGGTATTAAATCAGAGACAAGTGGACATTGCAGGCAATTGTGGTCAAGGGTGTTGGCATTGGGTGCGTCACACAGCTTACAGGAGGAGAAACGAGGTGCGTTGTCCACCCCAGCCACTTGCCACACAGGTCGGTATCCCAGTCTGAGGCGGGCACACACCACGTTATGTCGACGAACCATAAGACCACTACGACGATATCTATGGTGCCGATGTAGAAAGTGGTCATAATGTTGGGTAGACACACTGTGAGTCTCTCAGCATTTCTACGGTGGAGAATAGGGGAGCGGGCTGCCCTGCGTATTATCTGCTTGTAGCAAATGGGGAAGACATTAGTAGCATCCACAGCAGGCAGATCCAGTCCGCAGGCAGTCCTTGCAATGAGGTCAGCGGTGTTGTTAGCTGCAAGACCAATATGAGAAGGAATCCACAGAAAGTGCACCACCAGCGAACGATCGCGGGCAATGGCCAATTGACGGAGTATCTGCATAACTATGTGTTGATATGCAGGCCTGGGAGAGGAGAGGGCAAGGAGGGCCGACTGTGAGTCACAGATGATCAAGCCGCTGTTGTTCGTCCGTACTAATAAAGTAACTGCATCGCGGAGTCCATGTAGTTCTCAATATGTAGAGCTCGATGAGGTTGGCAGTCGACGGCCCAACCAGCCCCCTTGAGGTGGATCCACACTTGGGGAAAACACTGCACAACCAGCACTTCCATCCTCCTGCAGGGAGCCATCAGTGTAGATATGGTGGGCCGAAGGGAGGGAAGATGACAGCCTGGCGATAGTGTGTTGGACCTGTGGTGAGGTGGGACACTTCAATTATGACTGTTCAAAGGGGAACGACGAAAAGAAGAAGGCTGTAGAAGACGAGAAAGGAGTGAATGCTGATGACAAGGGGCAACAACCAGCCGGTTCTTCCCAAGTGGCCCTACAACCGAGAAACTGCAAGAGAACTTCAACTGATGATGTGCGAGTAGACGGAAGAATAGACGGCAAGCACTGTAGCAGAAATGGAAATCTTAGCATGAAATGCTGCCAAACTGCCGTGACAGGGAAGTGTCAGCTGAAGGAGTCCTGAAAAGGATGCAGATGGAAGATACAGATTTACAACCAGTGCTAGGGTGGCTTCAGTGGAATACAGTGCAGCCATCTTGGGAAGAGGTTTCCAGACTCAGTCCTGCAACTGAGAGCTGGGACCTCCTTCGTTTGAACAACGGACTACTGGGAGCGTCAGTGGGAGGCACCGGATGCCTCAGCAAGTATTGGCAACTGGTGGTTCCTAAAAAAGTTGTCTGAGGTCTTAGAAAAGTCTCATAACGGATCACTAGTCGGCTGCGACAGAGGTTCTACTGGACTGGCATGCATCAGGATGTTAAAGAATGGTGTTGGGCCTGTGATGTATGCTGTGTCAAGAAGGGACCCAAGAAACGTGGTTGCACCCGTCTTCAGCTGTACCAAGTGGGTGAACCAATGGAGAGAGTCGCGGTGTACATTGCTGGACCTCTGCCACTCACTGAAAGAGGAAACTGGCATATACTGTATGTGTTACCATGGACTATTTCACGAAATGGCCAGAGGCCAATGCCATCTTCGATCAGGAAGCCACAATTGTTGCTGAGGTGTTGGTTGGCCAGCTCCTCTGTCTTTTGGGATGTCTTAAAAGCTACATTCAGACCAGGGTAGAAACTTCGTGTTTGCTGTGTTCCAAGAGTGTTGCAAGTTACTAGGAATCAAGAAGACCAGGACGACCGCACTAAGGCCACAGCCAGATGGGATGGTGGAGAAACTCAACTGGATCCTGGGCCAAGGATGGCCAAGTACTGTGCAGAGGGACAGATGGAATGGGACCAAAAACTACCTGCATTGCTGCTGACATATCGGTCTGCATCCCACAAGTTTACCAGCTACAGTCCTGCAAAACTGATGCTGGGCCACGAGTTATGATTGCCAGTTGATCTGTTGATGGGGAGACCACCTGGTGAAGAGCTACCTACAGGCACTTCCAGCTATGTGAGGCATCTTCATGAAAGATTGGCTGGGGTACACCCGAGGAAAGTTCTGCGTTATACACTCGCCCACCACTTCGAAATAGTAAATGTGAGCCAAGTGGTGGTGAAGCAGTAGCCAACATTCATCTATCTAACTGTGTGAGAAGGATGGGGATGGAAAAGGGAGGGGTAGGAACTATCAGCTCCCCCAGCCTTCCTCCTCCCTTAATCTCTCCCCTCCCACACAGTGGTACCACACATTTGAGTGTCTGGCTACTGCTTCACTGATGGTTGTCTCATGCATAAAGGTCCAAACTGGCAGGCAGGTGAATAAGGTGGAACTTTCCTCGCCTGTACATCACCAAGTTTGAGGAGCTCTGAAGTTTTCAGGTGAAGTAATGAAGCACAAGTATGATGCCAAGGCAAGTGAGGTGAGCATTAAGGATGGTGACAAGTTTGGTTATACAATCCTCAGTGGAAGAAGGGACAGTCATTGAAGCTGCAGAGGCCATGGGATGGGCCCTGCACTGTGATGGACCGCCTGTCAGATGTAACGTACTGGATTCAGGAGGCAGGAAGTATTGCCCAAAGGTGGTACACATGAATTGTCTGTGGCAGTACCATGGGCATGGAGAGTACAGCTGGGACATCCCCGAGGAATCGTGCACACCCGTAGCCGATACTGAGGAGGACCAAGAAGCTGAAACGCTAGAGGATGGTAACAGTTTCCCCAGGGAAGAAGTGAACCAGGAAGAGGACAAAGTAATTCCAGGAGGAGTGGGCCGCGTGGAGGAGCAGGGATGTTGTCAGAAGTGGCATAGGAGAAGACCCGATAAGTTGAAGGACTATCTTGTGTATAATTGAATGTTTAGTTTGGATTAAGGATTATGTTTGTAAATACTGTTTGTCGGGCCGACAAACGGATTAGGGAGGGGTAGTGCTGAGAAGCACAAGTGGTAGTGGGTGTTATGCTACGTATTCAAGGCTCAACCTCTTGCTCACTGAGTATGAGGAACTGATCTGTGGTTCGTTTCAAGACCGGGTCTAGAACATGCAACCAGAGGAACAGGGCTCAAAAACACAGGCCAACCAATCTTACACTTACATTGTCATACAAACATACAGCACTGGGCACAATACAAATAGGGAGATTATACACACTATAGTGGACACAAAGGACAAGAGTTGTGACTACAGGTGACAGGGTAGCTGTAGGTGTTGCCCAGGTATGGGAGGGGTCCCGTCAGGCGTGTGCTTTCTGAAGGGGGCACGGGACCACTGTCGTCGGCCGGATCGTCCGGTGTGGGCTGTGGGGTGGCATAGAGCGAGGCCTTTCCTTGGAGGGGCCTCGGTGAGTGTGTTGGCCCTCAGGACTGGGGCCAAACAGGGCCAGCAGGTGCACTGGCTTGCGCCTGCACTTGGTGGAGGATGGCTCACCAGCTGGTCTGGAGAGGTCTCAGCCAGGAGTCCTGGGGACATCCTTCGATGGCCGGGGGCTGTGGCCTCAACTTTATCAAGAGGCCATCAGGGGCTGCCTGTGGTGTCTGTTCCTCTGGGAGTCCGGCAGCAACGGGTGACACAGGGGCACTGGCTGCAGTGAGCGTATCCCCTGGCTAACTATCGGGTGGCTCCAGACCTTCTCCAACTGCGACTCTGCTGGGGAGCTAGCTCCGCCCCTTGGGGTGTGGGGAGAGAGAGAGGGGCGTCCCATTCAGCCTCTGGAGGAGTGAGGCGAGCAAGGGGCATTGCCCTTGGTGGCCGTCGCAGGGGTAGCAGACGAGGGAAGTATGGCAGACGTTCTCTCCCCGGCAGGTACGGTGGGCACCGCTGCTGTTCCACTCTACCCTGGGACTGCAGGCAGGTGAGAGGAATGCAGTGGCCATGCTCTCCCTAGTGAGCATGGTGGGCGTTCCCAAGGTCCTGCTCCCTGTGGGGGCTGCAGATGAGGGAAGTATGGTGGACGTTTCCTCCCCGATGGGCACAGTGGGTGCTGCCGCAGTTCTGCCTTGCCCTGGGAGAGGTGTACAGTGGCTGTCTTCTCCCCGGCGAGCACGGTGGGCGTCGCCGTGGTCCTACCTTGCCCTGGGACTACAGGTGAGGAAAGTACGGTAGACATTCCCTCCCCGATGAGCACGGTGGGTGTTGTCACAGTCCTGCTTGGGACTGTAGGTGAGAGAAGTACGGTGGACGTTCTGTCCCCGATGAGCATTGTGGGCATCACTGCGGTCCTAGATGGGGTAGTAGGTGAGAGGAATACAGTGGCCGTCCTCTCCCCGACGAGCACGGTGGGCATCGTTGTGGTCCTACTTGGGACTGTGGTTATACGAGTCCCATGCTGTTCCTGGCGAGTGCTGGTCTGGGTAGAGAATAGCGCAGCGGGGTGGCGTACCTCCCACAGGCTCCGTTGAGGGGAAAAGGGGCGCATGGTGGTGGGAGCCGTGTGCCCGTCTTGCTTGGGCTCTTTCCGCGCCTCCCTGTGGTCTTCCCTTAGTGCTAGTATTTCACCACCATCGTGGCTGGAAAAGTCACCTCCCTGTGGCTGGAGGTGGTAGATGTTGGAGGTAGCAGTCTGGTGGGTTGGCGTGTGGTGGTGGATGAGTGAGGTCCAGTGCTGTGTGAGTAGGTTTGGCTCCTGGTGTGGATGGTTTATGTCGGGAAGCCGACATGCATCCCCTCGGGCAGATGTAAGACACACAGCTGTGACAGGTGTGCAAGTGACACCGCCTGCCGGACGTGAGTTTAGGATGAAACGCGGACAGGGGAGAAAGAGTAGAGATTCGATAGATTCTGTGTACAGCTGTGGGCAATAGGGAGATGGAATAAGGAAGAGAGGTTGAGAGGAAGAAATAAATGGAGGAAGGAGGAGGAAGAGAGAGAGAGGGGTAGTGCAGGTGGTGTTGGTCGAGTTGTTTACACAGGAAAAGTGTTGGCTAGGCAGTTCAGACCGTGAGAGCGTAAACTGACTACGGGATTTTGCGGTGTGAGAACCAAGCTGACGCAGCGAGTCTGATAGGGCCTCTACGGTGGATGAAGCGGGTGATATGTGGATGAGGGCGGTGGATGAGTGGGTGAAGTCATCCCCCACCACACACCCGCCGGCGAACATCGGCAACTTTCTGAGGCCAGAAAGGGGTACAGACCTCAGTTCAGACTAGAGCCTGGAGGAGTTCAGACTAGAGCCTGGAGGAGAGCAGACTAGAGCCTGGAGGAAAGTCGTTGTGAACGGAGGCAGCCTGGCGTGCTTGGTGCAGAGATGTCGCTGTATAGCCAACGTAAAGTTCCAGGGAGTCAGCAATGCGAGCATTACTGGTAGTAAGTGAAAGTACATGCTTTGTGACCGCGGGTACAAACCGACTAGCAGTGCTATTTATTTGTCTGTCGTCTGGGAACTAGTAAGGACTCCTAGTTAGAAAACGGAAGGAGTCTAAGAACTAGTAAGGACTCCTAGTTTGAAACGGAAGGAGTTAAGATTTTAAATGTTTAAGTGTGTTTTTCTTATACTGATGTAACAGTGATTTCATATATATGAATGAGTAAAGAGTGCTATATATATATAACAGCACTAGTGATTTTTTACAGGACTGGCTTTGCTTTATTAAAATAGTGTTAGTATTCAAGTGATTTAAGGGTAGACGTGTATGTGCGGTTTTTAGGTACATATGCACGTGAAGTGAAATGAGGTGGGAATTACCTCAGAGTTATTTGTAGATTTTTGTAAATACTATTTTGTAATTAAAGCCTAGAAAAGCCATATTACTTTTCACTTCTCCCAGTTCCCAGTTCTAAGTACATGTGTGTAGGGGCATGTTAGTGAAGTCCCCCATGTCGCGCGTTGCCAGTGTCGAGGCGGAGTTAGACCACGTTACCACTTATTATTAAATACGGGAGAATATATTCCCGAGAAATACCGTAACGACACCTGGGTAGCGGCACGACATTTACTATCTCAAGGGTGGAGGTGTGTGTAGTCCTTCGCAGGAGATGCAGAAGTTGTGGTGTCCCCTGGAGGTGGTGTTAGTTCTCCTGGGCAGGGGTCCAGAGTACATGTCTGATCTTTATTTCTGGAGGCACGGAGTGTGGTGACTGGCCGGTGACTCTGGGCTGAATGCTGGAGATGGGTGAGGTGACTTGGGTGTTATGAGGTCGCAGGGGACATGCCTTAATCGCCCTGGTGGGCTTGGCCACTGGAATTTTCTGTCTTGCCTAATGTATTTTTAGGATTATGGGGGAGATGTTTGGTGTGGGGGAGCTGGAGGTGGATGGTCTGGGTGGTGTTGGAGGTGTTGGGGGTGTGGGTGAGGGTGTGGGTGCATACCTTGCTGGTGGGTGAGAGAGCAGCCGGATCTGGTAGTGGTGGTGGTGAGGTTGGGTGAGGGTGGCTGGGAGCTTGGGCCATGTGGTGGGAGGGGGGGGGGGGGGGGGGGTTTTTTTGGTTTGGGTGGTGGAGTTTTTGTGTTAGGAGGTGGCAGTGTGGTGGTGGTTGAGGATGGGGAGCTGGTGTGGGGTCTGCTGTAGGATGTGGGTGTGGAATGAGGAGTGGGTGAGGGTGAGGAGTGTGTGGGTGTGAGGCAGCTGGTCCTACAGGTGGCGGGGGTTAGGGCAGGTGTTGGCGGGGTGGAGCATCGGTCATGTGGTGAGGTGGCCAGGGGTGGGTGGGGGGTTCCCCGGATAGATGGCAGGGACTTTGTGTCCGGTGGTGGCGGTGCGGTGGAGGTTGTTGAGGTGGGAGGTGAGGCCACCGGGGGTGCATGGGGGGCCTGTGGGGAGGGTGTTGAGTTTGTGGAGGGTATGGTGGCTGACGTGATTTTACAGGGGTGAGTGAGTGAGGGTGAGGAGTGCGATGGTGTGAGATAGCAGGTGTACGAGTCAGCTGAGTGGTCGGGGGAAGTGGGTGGTGGCGCAGAGTGTGGCATGGTTGAGAGGTGGCATGTGGGGGGCGGAAGGGACACACGTGGGAATTGTGGTGGGTGCGCGGGGCATTGTGGTACTGGATGGTTACTTGGTAGGGGTTGGGAACATTGATGACTGTATATGGTCCTAAGAATCGGGGTGATAGTTTGTCAGGGACTGGTTGGGCCACCACAACTGAGTTGCCCGGCTTGTAGGGATTGACGGGGGCGATGTCAGGTTGAAGGTCCTGGTGTTTTTGTAGGTGATGCAGTCGGCTCCTGAGGTGGTGAAGGGGGTTGGATGTGGGGGACGAGGAGAGGGGCTGTAGGTGGTGTCGGAATGGTAGAAGTGGGGTTTCTCAGAACACTTGTTCATGAGGGGTAACACCGTCTTCTTGGGGACAGGTGTTCATTCCCCACTGCACAGTTTTTACGTGGGCTGGCCAGTCCTCGTTTCACGTTTCTTCTGTCCTGGCCCGGACCAGGTTGAGGAGAGTGTGTTGACTTCTCTCGCATATCCCATTCCACTGTGGCCAGTGGGGGGAGGAGTGGGAGAGCTTGTACCCGAAGGTGGTGGGAGCTCCTTTCATATCTTGCTTGTAAACTCTGGGGCACTGTCTGAGTGAAGGGCTTGGGGGATGCAGAAATAGGGGAAAACACGGCGGATGAGGGTGTCAGCCACAGCAACAGCGTGGTGTTCTTTGGCTGGACAGGCAATCAGGAATTTTGAATACATGTCCACAAAGGCTATGAGGTATTTGTAGCCAGCTTTAGGTGGTAGGGGGCCGACTACGTCCACAGACAAAAGTTGCCATGGCTTATTGGCAGTGATGTTTCCTGAAGGGCCGGGCATCCGTGTGACATCCTTGCCTAGTGCAAAAGCCCGGCAGGCCTGAATTACTTGTTTGGCCAAGTTGGAGGGGCTGGGGGCATGCAATACATGTCATTAAATATTGCATTAGTTTCTTGGTCCCGAGATGTATGCCGTTGCCCAAATGTAAGTGGATCATTTTGTCAAGGGCGGTGTCCGGGTTGAGCACTATATGCCCGGTATGGTTGAACAGGTGGTCACCATGTTGGTGGAGCTTAGAAAATACTTGGGATGGTATCCAGTCGGGGTGATCTTTGTTTTGCCATTGTTGTAGGGGGCTGATGGTGGCACTGATGGAGTTGATGGGCAGCTGGGATAAGCCAGTGGCGTTTGTGTGTAATTTGCCAGGCCGGTATGTGATATCAAAGTTGAATTCTTCGAGAGTTTCCTTCCACCTGATTACCTGGGCACTGTGGGTCTGAGACTGGCTTAGCCATTGGAAGGACTGGTGATCGGATATGATGGTGAAGTGGGTGCCCGACAGATAGGCTCGGAAGTGGTCCAAGGCCCAGATGATGCCTAAGTATTCTCGTTTGGTGGTCGCATAGTTTTTCTCTGCCTGGTTGAGGGTATGACTGGCACAGGCGATGACGTGTTCTCAACCCTCTTGGACCTGGGTAAGGACGGCGCCAATCGCCACTAGGGATACCTCAGTTTACAGGTGATAGGGCAGGATGTAGTCAGGGAATGCGACAATCGGGGCAGTGATAAACTTGGTCTTAAGGGTGTGAAAGCTGTAATGCGATCATCTGTCCAGGTGAAAGGTTCGCCCTTTCTCGCCATGTCGTGGAGGGGTTTCTCAATGTTGGTGAACCCTTTCATGAAGCGCTGGTAGTAGGATGTGAGCCCGATAAAGGCGTGGACTTTGTGGACACCTCGTGGTAGGGAGAGGTATGCGATAGCATGCAGTTTGTCAGGGTTGGGTGCTATGCCTTCTTTGAAGATGACATGTCCTAGGAAGGAGACGGACCGTTCATCCAGGACGCATTTCGACGGCCTGAGCTTAAGCCCTGCCTATCGGATTTGGGTGAAGACTTGTTTGAGGCACTGGAGGTGGTTGGCCCATGTCCGGCTGAAGATGATGATGTCATCAAGGTATGCCAGGCAGATTTCCCAGGTGAGGCCACTGAGAACTGACTCCATCAGGCAGGAAAATGTAGTGGGAGCATTGCAGAGTCCAAAGGGGAGGATGTTGAATTCATAATGCTTCCCGTTGCTGGTCGAGAAAGCTGTTTTCTCCCCTGTCCTCCGGGTGTAGAGGGATTTGCCAGTATCCTGATTGGAGTTCCAAGGTGGATAACCAAGACGCTCCATACAGGGAGTCGAGGGAGTCATCTATCCTGGGTAGGGGGGTGACAACCTTTGTAGTCACATCGTTCAGTTGTCGGTAATCCACACAGAAGCGCATGGTACCGTCTTTCTTTTTAACTAAGACGACTGGAAAGGACCAAGGGCTGGCGGATGGGGATGTAACGCCAGCGTCGAGCATTTCCTGGACCTGCCCGTCTACCTCAGCCCATCGCTTGGGGTTTTTCCTTCGAGATGGTTGGTGAATAGGTGGCCCTGTGGTGTCGATTTCATGTGCCAGGTACGTGGTGTGGCCAATGTTCGCTTGTCCTGACGAGAAGAGGTCTTGGAGGTCCAGGAGGAGATGTTGGAGGCTGTCAGCCTGGTGTGGTGAGAGATGTTCTGGTAGGGGGGGAAGGGTGGCAGGGGAGGAGGGGGGGTGTGCACGGTTCAGCTTCTTCCATTTCATTGACCACTAATCCTTTGGGGAGGGTGAGATGGGTGATGGAGATGTTGGCGATGCGTACCGTACCGCCCCGAGGTTGGGGAGGAGGAAGGTGGGGGATGGTAGACAGGAGGAGATAGTTCCAGAAGGCAGGTTCGGAAAGAATAGGATGGAAGTTCCGGTGGGCCTGTTCAGGTGGAGCCGGGCCTCCTGCTGTGGGGGATAGTAAGGGAGGAGGCGATGGTAGTGGGGAAAGCGGTGTGTGGAGGAGTGGGAAGGGAAGGGACAATAGGGGGTAAGGTAGAGGACATGGCTGGGGGAAAGCAGGAAGAGGGAGCAAGTGTGGGTGTGCAAGTACAGTATGGCTGGGTGGGGGGGGGGGGCCTGGAGACTTCTGGAAGTGGAGGCATCGCTTGTGACAGTTGATGCTGGTGTGTAACTTCTGCAGGAGGTCCAGCCTTAAGTAGCCATTGTAAGCATGGCAGGTCGAGTCGAAGATGATGAGTTGGTGCTGGGCTGATACTTTCTGATGAGTATCGGCATGCAAGGCCCGGGTTTCCCCACGTTTAGGCAGGAAGCCATCCCCACATGTACGAGGTGAGCTGAAGTGGGGAGAAGTGGGCCGAAAGCTGAGGCGTGGCAGGAGTAGAAATGACTGTAGAGGCAAGATCTGGCTGCTCCCGTCTTGACCAGTAGCCTCGCTTTCACCCCCTTCAGTCTCATCTTGTCATAGACTGGGAGGCGATATTTTTGTGAGGTGGCCCCCGCCACTGAGGGAAGGTGCTGGGGCGGTCCTACAAATCCAGCTTGTTGTGGGGTGTCTTCTTCTTCTTCGAGCTCTACTTCCCCAGGATCGATGTAGTCGGCGGATGGTACATTATCCTTGGTACACTCGTCTTCTATGGAGGAGACCTTGCGGCGCCCTTGGGTAGTTGGTCTGCGCCAGGCAGGTTTTGGTTGTTCACGTATGTTGTGAATAGGGCACCGGTGACTACAGGTAGAGAATTCCCCTGGGTTAATGGAGATAAGGTTGGTATTCTCCTTAAGGGTGGGGCACCTCTTTGTGGGGAGTGCCCTGGGCATAGTGGGTGGTGTTGAAGGAACTGCATGGGTGGGGGGCATTTGTGGTGTTGTGTGTTGTTGGGTGGTGTGAGCGGCGAGAAGGCGCCTGACCAGCTGGATATCCCTGTCAAGGTCTCCTGTTGGGTCATAGATTGTAAAATGTTCCCTTATGGCACTGGGGAGGATCCTCAACAGGGTGTTGAAGATGTGTTGTTCCTGGGTGGCCATGTCTGCCTCCGAGTAAGCAGCTGTGACGAGTTTCCTGGCCTGGTTGATCGTGTAATCCAGGTTGCCGTCATAGGTGATGGCGTCGAGCTGGGATAAAGCGATGACTTTCCCTAGTGATGGCGTGACTGCTTGAGTCAAGATTTGTGTGAACTGTGCCCATGTCAGCTCCGGGACGATCTTCATGGAGATGCTTGAGACTACTTTTCCCAGGTGGGGAAGAGTTACTGCTATCTTCTCCCTGTCGTGGTTGAATCTGATGTCCAACAGAGGTTTAATCATGCACATGTAAGTGTCTGTCACACTGTTCAGGATCGAATTTTGGCAATTGTACATGTGTTTTGGCCGCCATTTTGTTAAATTTTCCCTTTCGTTCCTTGTTGCTCTCTGACTGGATCTAGAACCACCGCTAGCCACCAGTGTTATGCTACAAACTCAAGGCTCAACCTCTTGCTCCCTGAGTACGAGGCAATGCTCTAGGATTCGTTTCAAGACCAGGTTTAAAGCATGCAACCAGAGGAACAGGGCTCAAAAACACAGGCCAACCAATCTTACAGGTATATTGTCATACAAACATACAGTACTGGGCACAATACAAATGGGCAGATTATACACACTATAGCGGACACAAAGGACAAGAGTTGTGCCTACAAGTGACAGGGTAGTTGTAGGTGTCGCCCAGGAGTGGGAGGGGTCCCGTCAGGCGTGCACTCTCTGAAGGGGGCACGGGACCACTGCTGTAGGCTGGATCGTTCGATGTGGGCTGCGGAATGGCGTAGAGGGAGGCTTTTCCCTGGTGGGGTTTTGGTGAGTGTTGGCCCTCGGGACTGGAGCCGAACAGGGCGAGTAGGCCTCGTGCCTGCCCTTGGTGGAGGACGGCTCGCCGGCTGGTCCGGAAAGGTCTCGGCTGGGAGTCCTGGGGGCATCCCTTGATGGCTGACTGGGCTAATGAATGGCCTGGCCTTCACTATAGGTGAAGGAAATCTTCAAACTAACTAACTAACTTGATGGCTGGGGTCTGTGGCCTCGCCTTTGTCGAGAGTCCATCAGGGGCTGCCTGCGACGTCTCTTCCTCTGGGAGTCCAGCAGTGATGGGTGACATAGGGGCACTGGCTACAGTGAGCGTATCCCCAGTCTCACTATGGGGCTGCTCCAGACCCTTAACTCCGCTGGGTAGCTAGCTCTGTCCCTTGGGGTGTGGGGAGAGAGAGAGGGGCGTCCCACTCGGCCTCTGGAGGAGTGACACGAGCAAGGGGCGCTGCCCTTGGTGGGCGTTGCAGGGGTAGCAGACGTAGGAAGTACGGTGGACGATCCCTCCCCGGTGGGCACAATGAGCGCCACTGCGGTTCCCCTCGACCCTTGGACTGCAGGTGAGAGGAAGACAGTGGCCGTCCTCTCTCCGGCGAGCATGGTAGGTGTTGCCGTGGTCCTGCTCCCTGTGGGGGCTGCAGATGAAGGAAGTACAGCGGATGTTCCCTCCCCGACAAGCATGATGTGCACCGCCGGGGTTTTGCTTTGCCCTGGGAAGACAGGTGAGAGTATGGTGGCCGTCCTCTCCCTGGTGAGCATGGTGGGCGTCGCTGTGGTCTTGCTCCCTGTGGGGGCTGCAGATGAGGGAAGTACTGTGGATGTTCCCTCCCCGATGGGCATGGTGGGTGCCGCTGCGGTTCTGCCTTGCCCTGGGACTACAGGTGGAAAGTGGCCGCCCTCTCCCCAGTGAGCACGGTGGGCGTCACCGTGGTCCTCCTTGGAACTGTATGTGAGGGAAGTACGGTGGACATTCTCTCCCCGACGAGCATGGTGGGCATCATCGCAGTCCTGCAGGGGGTAGCAGGTGAGAGGAGTACAGTGGCCGTCCTCTCTCCGACGAGCATGGTGGGCGTCGTCGCGGTCCTACTTGGGACTGTGGTTACACGAGTCCCACCCCGATCCTGGCGAGTGCTGGAATGGGTAGAGAATAGTGCAGCGGGGGGGCGTACCTCCCGTGGGCTCTGTTGACGGGAATAAGGGCGCATGGTGGCGGGGGACGTATCCCCGTCTTGCTCGGGCCCTTTCCGCGCCTCCCTGTGGTCTCTCCTTAGTGCTGGTATTTCATTGGAAAATTCTCAATGCTTCGTGCCTTTTCACTTACTAGTCAGAGTTGCCAGATAGCCTGCTGTTATGAGCGGAGGTATTTTGTAAAGTTATGCATTAATTTTTGTTCTCGTTTTCTCTATAACGTTTTATTTATGTTATTGTTAAATTATGTAATGTGATTTCAGTTTGTATGGTAAAGCATTTAGAGTGAAACGTAATGTAAGAAAGCTCTGGAATATTTTGGATGTCTCCGTCATAGAAAACGCTAGAAGCATGTCCCAGAACATTCGAGTTTCGAGCAAGGTTATAAGAGGATGAGGTAGAGAATACAGGGGTTTCAGTCAGTTTAGTTTTACTTGTGGCCTTGTGAAGTTAGTGTACCTCTGGAGTTGTGAAGCAGTTAGTGTAATTACTTGGAAAATAGACAACGAACGTGAAAAGCCAGTGTTATTACGACACCTGAGTTGATCTTGTGTACATTGTAAGGCTTGACCCTACGAGGAACGATTCACTGGGTGATATCCTTCCTCTACTGAACTACTGCTGTTGGAGCCTGTGGCAGTGTGGGACGAGGACGTAACGCTATTGTCTGTTCACAGTCACATTCCTCACTCGAGCTACTCTCTGCACTCATCACGCATTTATCGATAACCCTATCTCCACTGATCCAGCTCCTGACTTCCGTTTTCATGCCACATCAAAGTCTGACATATTATTGTGGAAAGTGTTAGTTCTTCCATATAGTTCTCTTTCAGCTGTCACACTCACGCCTGTTTCGTATTAGGACCTTCACAGCTCCAGTCACATTCCTTCTGTGTGCTCCATCTCCTTTGCAGGTTTATTCTTGTCACTGTACCCAAGTACTTAAATTTTCTCACCAGTTCAGGTCTCCCTCCAGTCATTAGATAATTACACTGGGAGTCATTCTTTCTCCACCACAATCACTCTACTCATATCTCCATGTACTTTCATAGTGTGACGCTCACAGACATCAACAAAACTCTGTACCACTCTGCAAAGCTCTTGTTTCCAATTGCAAGTAGCGCATCATCTGCATACATTAGATTTAAGATGCTCTACCTTTCACATGTAGACTGACGTGGCAGCTCCTTTTGGATCCCTTGGGGTGACAGAATCGCCCTCAGCAAATGCCGAACTTCGCTATAATAAATAATAACTGGACATTTATCTTGATCATTTACATCTCATGGGCATGTTTACTTCCTTAAATCTGACCATATTGATTTAAAAATTATACACATAGTCTATACGGTTTGATGACATTATGATCTATTGCTATTCTTATTTTCGCCATTTCATGAAGAGGAGAAAGAAATTACGTTTATTTATTTATTTATTTTTAATTATTATTATACCTGCATGCAGATCATTCAACACATACCGGTACGCGCTGGGAAAGTCTGGGTAGAGTAAAATTAATAACGAAAGCAATAACTAAGTCATTCTAGCGATCCCATTGTGGTGTGCACTTAATGGGAGATAAGAGTTCGTCTGCTACCTGTCTAGGAAGTCTAACTCGGTCCTGGGTCAGAAACAGTAATTTAACTATCGTGAGTGCTATATAACTTATTAGATTTGGTAAGACCAAATACTACTCAAGCCACTATAATACTCGTCAATAAAAAAACATCACGTATACGAATGGACACTGTTCCGTTAATGTGCATGCGCGTCTCTGCAGTGTTATGGGCTAATATTTACAAATATTAAATTTCAGATAATACACGAACTGTCAGTGCAAAAAATGATGATAATAATGAATACTAGTCAGGACTTAATATATTCCCGTGACCAGCTTCAGTGTTCAATAAACCAAATAAAAGTAATTCAGTGCGGCGATGTGAAGAACTGTCGTATGAGTCAAGGTCTAGTGAGATACTACTAGACCTTGGTATGAGTAACAAGTCTGCGATCGTAGAATTACATAAATTAAAAAGATCATTCCTAGTGGTTATGATTATTCTAGCCATTATTATGTCTGGCAGTTCGACACAGGAGTAAAAATAAACCAATGACTTTTTTTTTTTTTTTAATGCAAGGAAGAAGTAAACAAAGGCTAGAAGCCCGCAAAATNGTGTGTGTGTGTGTGTGTGTGTGTGTGTGTGTGTGTGTGGTAGGTGGGGGCGCTCACCATCCACTCACTCGATGTAGAGCTGCTCTCGGGTGTCTGCCCTTTCCTTTCCTCTTTCCTTCCTTCCTCTTCTGTCTTTACCTCATTCTTTCCTCGTCCTTCTGCAACCGGGTGACTTTACATTCACTCTTTCCTCCATTCTTTCATATTCCTCCTGCCTATGGGTGACTCTACACTGAGTGACAAGCCAAATGGTTTCCTGTACACCAGGAAACCATTTACTACGCTGGGTGGTAACCATATAACCAAATTATGGCGCCCAGTGGTTTAGTGGGTAATTATGGCGCTCCAGTAGGATTAAGCCGGTGAATGTTTATATCCAAGGGATGGTTGGGGTTTATTGCTCATGTTATACCACTCAGGGATGAGTTACGCTATTCACTCTCATCTTAAATGTCAGGACAAACTTGCCTAGCCCCAGGCTCCTACGCTCCTCATGGGGCAACGTAGGATTGGATGATAGATGGGTGGATGGATATGTGTGTGTGTGTGTGTGTGTGTGTGTGTGTCAAAATAACTCAGACATTTTTCATTTGAATTTCATCAAGCTTGGATGAAGAGTTGAGTGTTAGGCCGGAGGTTGAGGCCTTTTTTTTTTTTCTTAAGATCAATAGGTCAAAGTCACAGCGTTAGATTAAAATCTGACCTAGCAAAGCCAACTTTAAATTTTTTTTCATCCGATATACACTAAACTTGGAGCAAGAGGTGATGGTAAAACAAGAACGAAACAGCTCGATTTAGAGAATAGTCAAAGGTCAGGGTCAAAGTCATAGGTCAAAGTTAGATCCGAGTGTTGGTGTGTAAACAAAATAACAAACAGTTTTGATCTGATCTGAACCCAGCTCGGTGGGAATGTTGAGGATCTGCCAAGGGATTGATCAATTATTTCAGAGGACAATAGGTCAAAGATCATGGTCACATGGCAAGGCCAACTTAAACAATTTTCATCCAAGTTACTCCAAACTTTGTTGAAGGGTTTAGTATAAGCCAAGGACAAAGGTTTTTGATTTTGATATCAATCAGTCAAAAGTCAAAGTCACGGGGAAATCTCAAATGTTAGGATCCTAGGCCAGGTCAGCCAAGAGTTTTGATCCGATTTGGACAAAACTAAGTAGAAAGGTTAAGAGTCAGGAAAGAATGAAGTAATTCAAATTTGTGGGCAATATGTCGAAGGTCGAGATCAAAGGATCAAACGTTCGACCCTTAGACCAATTTCTGGGCGCGGGTATTGCACTCTGAGTGCTACTTCTTGTGTTATACTTGCATCACTAATAGACAACAGCAACAAAATCATCATCATCAAAATCATAATCAATATCACCATCATCATCATCATCATCCGGATGATATTTCCAGTAAAGGCACGAGATAAGAATAATCACACGAGAGGGGAAGGAAATAAAAAAATTAAGAAAACTATCAACAGACCGCCCAAAATTCATTAACAGATAATAAATGAATCAAACTAAAAAGCATTGAGAGAGCGCATCCCTCCGCCAACGCCAATAAAAATTATGATTTACTGCTGCAATTCCTTTTTTCTACCAGATGAATAGTGGTGTACGGTCTCAAACACTCAGTTAATTCTTTGGTCTTACTCTGCCCTGTTGCTCAGTTCCAGAGAGCGCATACTTCCGGCAACGTCAATAAAACTTATGATTTCCTGCATCTGGTTCCGGATCCATCTTAAAATCTGATCCAATTCATCCTTGATGCACTGCCCACCTTTCCACCAAATTTTATTGAAATCCGATAACAACTTTTTGAGATGTTGTGCTCACGGACAGGCATATAAAATACAGATATGGGTGAATACAAAACCTCCTCCAACTTCGTTGGTTGGCAGAAATGATGATGATGATGATGATGATGATGATGATGATGATGATGATGAT